>JASDQU010508967.1:73417-86906 GCA_032191745.1 Picea mariana | reverse complement strand
AATAAGCAATTAATAGAGGTTACAACTAATTTCTTGTTGATATTAAAATAGTATAAAATGTATCAAATAGATTAAATTAAAAAACTCTTAAATTTTTTGTTGATATTAAAATAGTATAAAATTTATCAAATAGATTAAATTAAAAAACTCTTAAATGTAATTAATAAATATTAAATTTAATTAATAAATATTAAATTGTAGTATTGAGCATTATGTATGTATAGGGTTAAAGGTTAAGTATTTTTGTAATCTGTTTTAGTATTGAGCATTATGTATGTATAGAATTAAAGGTTAGGTGTTTTGGATACCATACAATTATTTTTAACAGTTTCAAAGAAAATAAAATGAACATTGAATATTTAGTGTTCAATTTAGTGGATAATAGTAATTTATTGAAACTGCTTTTTAATCATAAAATCTTAAAATTAATTTTGATGGTTTAAAAACTAACCCTCAAACATACTCTAAGAAATTAAACCACAAACATTAGAAATATATCCCTTTACATACCTCCTTTAAATAAGGTTATTGCATGTTAAAATCTTGAAGTTATATTAATAAAGACTAGATCAATAGGCTAAGCTGTGTCTGGCTCTTCAAGTAAAACGACCAGCTTATGACAGCCGCGTACCAATAATATATGCAGAGCTGTACAAACAGAGTTGATATTAAAATGGCATAAAATAAATTAAATTAAAAATCCTTAAATGTAATAAATAAATATTAAATTAGGACGGGATTATAGTATTGAACATTTATGTATAAATTAAATTAAAAATCCTTAAATGTAATAAATAAATATTAAATTAGGACGGGATTATAGTATTGAACATTTATGTATGGGGTTAAAGGTAGGGTGCTATTGGATACCACATCATTATTTTTGACAGTCTCAATGGTGATAAGATAGTTGAAACTAGTCCCGTGAGACAGCTCAGATGGCAACAAGCGCACCTTTCTTCAAGTGTTGGGAGGAGGTCTTGTGATCAAGCCTTGCTGAGTCTCCGGGATGGATATTGTAATGCTGCTATGTAAAAACATTGTATACTGTTGTATATAATCGAGAAACTTTCCAGTGGAAAAAAAAAAAAAGATAATTGAAACTATCTTTTTAGTATTGGTTAAACATTACTCTGTATGAGAACTAAGTTAAAAAATTAACAATCCAAAAGCATTTAGAAAAAATAAAATTTTATACTTTATAAATAATGAAGTTATATGTCAAAGTCTTCCAATTATATTAATATAAATTAAATCAAATCAAAGTTTTTTTAATTTTTAATTTTGTAAGTTATATGTCAAAGTCTTCCAATTATATTAATATAAATTAAATTAAAGTTTTTTTAATTTTTAATGTTTTTACTCTAATGAAAAATGGTTAGATCTGCAAATTTAAATAGCTAAATTTGTATTATCTAAATCATAATCTTGAATATTATAAACTTATTTCTAGTTTGAATAAAAATAAATAGATATCTAACCATTAAATAAATATAAATCATTTTCTGATTTAAACAAACTTCCAATTACTTGTCTCGCTCTTCCCGAGTAATGACAGCGACATACCAATGGTCAATAATATATGCGGAGCCTCCTCGGGTGACCTTGAATTTGGACAAGCTTTGTCTTGTAATCATTTGAACCGACCTATCCATAAATACGTCACCGTAATTTTCGCTGGGCATCTTGTGGTACCCGAGGAGGTCCACTAAACCCTATTTACAGCTGTCTCGCTCTTCAAGGAAAACGACCAATGCGTACCAATACTATATGTAGATCTCGCTTTTTAATTTTCGCTGGGCAGCTTGTGGTATCCGAGGAGGTCCACTAAACCTTATTTACAGCTGTGTCTCACTCTTCAAGGAAAACGACCAGTGCGTACCAATAATATTTGTAGATCTCGCATTTTAATTTTCGCTGGGCAGTTGTGGTACCCGAGGAGGTCCACTAAACCTTATTTACAGCTGTGTCTCACTCTTCAAGGAAAACGACCAGTGCGTACCAATAATATATGTAGATCTCGCTTTTTAATTTTCGCTGGGCAGCTTGTGGTACCCGGGGAGGTCCACTAAACCCTATTTACAGCTGTGTCTCGCTCTTCAAGGAAAATGACCAGTGCGTACCAATAATATATGCAGATATCGCTTTTTAATTTTCGCTGGGCAGCTTGTGGTACCCGAGGAGGTCCACTAAACCCTTTTTACAGCTGTCTCGCTCTTCAAGGAAAAAGACCAGTGCGTACCAATAATATATGCAGATCTCGCTCTTCAAGGAAAAAGATTTACAGCTGTGTGTCACTCTACGGCTATGTCTCGCTCTTCACGAGTAATGACAGCGACACCAATGGTCCACTAAACCCTATTTACAGCTGTGTCTCGCTCTTCACGAGTAATGACAGCGACATACCAATGGTCAATAATATATGCAGAGCCTCCTCGGGTGACCTTGAATTTGGACAAGCTTTGTCTTGTATTCATTTGAACCGACCTATCCATTAATACGTCACCGTAATTTTCGCTGGGCAGCTTGTGGTACCCGAGGAGCTCCACTAAACCCTATTTACAGCTGTCTCACTCTTCAAGGAAAACGACCAGTGCGTACCAATAATATATGCAGAGCTGTACAAACAACCTCCTCTTGTGACCTTGAATTTGGACAATCTTTGTATTGTATTCAATTCAATGTTGCTATCCATAAATCTGTCATCGTCTCTATCCATAAATCTAGGCCTCCAAACTAGTAGAAATATTATTGATTATTATTTAAGCGTGTCAACAAACTTAATTATATAATTGGAAAAATTAACAATTTCAATTTCATGTGGTAATGTAAAGGTAAGAGTTGTTATCTTAAAGCACTAAAATACAAATTAAGGTATGTGTATTTATTTATTTATGATCATTTATAATGTGTAGAGAATATAGAGCATGGCGTGAAAGATGAAGAGAAACAATTTGTTTTTAGTTTTTTAGTTAAAAATTAACATTTTTTGAGGTCATAATTTTTCAGGCCAAAGTTCTCAAGGTCATAGTTTTCGATGTCAAAGTACCTAAGGTCATAGTTTTCTAGGTCATAGTTCCTACGGTAAAAGTTTATAAAGTCAAAGATCATGAGGTCATAGTTCTCGACGTCAAAGTTCCTGAGGTCATAGTTGTTGACATCAAAGATCCTTAAGTCAAATTTCCTGAGGTCAAAGTTCCTTGGGACATAGTTCCTTAGGTCAAATTTCCTCAAGTCATAGATATTAAGGTCAAAGTTCTTGAGGTCATAGTATCTAAGGTCAAAGTTTATGTGGTCATAATTCATGAGATCAAAGTTTATGAGGTCATAGGTCCGAAGTCAATGTTGTTGAGGTGATAGTTCCTTAGATCATAGTTCCTGAGATCATAGTTTCTCGGATCAAAATTCCTAAGGTCAAAGTTCCTAAGTTCATAGTTTGACCTTAAGAACTATGGTCGAAGGAAGTTTGACCCCCATGCTATTCCACTTCATCATATCCTTTTATATTTTCAACAAATTCTTCACATTCCAACTACTCACATCGTCTATTTTTGAGACGTTGTTGCTCAAGAGCCCCATTTCCTATATGCATAAAATGATTTTAGAAAAGAAGATGGGTGAGTGCAAGCTAATGATGGTCTCTCATGATGCATTATTGGAAATGCAAACTTGGAAAAACAACAACTTGTTAACTTGGAGGGATTATTCAAGGTACTTTTACAATGAATTTGAATATGGTGTAAGAAGATGAAACATAGGAAATTGAATTAACTTTCTGAATATACAATTTTTATTGATAGAAATTGTGAACAACTAGGTCAAATTTGATTTTTTTCTAAAAGTGGTATCTTATTTTTCCAACAAAATATAAGGTATATGTTTTCGTTCATGCAGGTGTCGAGTGTCTTAACAATGTAATTTCATTCCAAAAACTTGTATACTTGTAGAGAACCCGTTTTTCTTGCACTGTGTATTTTTTGGAAACTTTTAATATTAATTTAATATTTTTTAAAAATTATCAAAGTCAACATATGCCTCAAATTACAATGTCTTTTGTTCATGCAGGCTAAAAGGGTCTTAAAGTGATCAAAACATTTTTTGTAGATCGTAGGTATCAGTCTCATCTTGTGCCGCATATAACTCATTTGAGAAATGGTTAAGCCAAGAAAAAGTTATAGCATAAATAAGGGAGATGTGTATTCTAGGATTTTGATACATGTGAAGACAAAAATGGATTAAAAATAGTAAAAATAATAATTAAAAAAAAATGTATATTTGAAATCTGCATAGCCGACTCGATCTATGTATATAATTTCGTCAACAACTGAATTGTGTAGCCTATAGAAAAATAATGTCAAAGACAAAGATATAGAGGGGTATTCACAAAAATGGAGGTTTTTATGAATTTGTAGACCGAACCACTAGGTTTTTCATCCCGAAACTAAATCCAAGCCAACCAAGTCAGCATACACCTTGTCAATCCCGGCCAAAAAAATTGAACTCAAACAAGTGCGCATGCTCTCTAGGAGTGTGCACACATTCCAGGAACGTGTGTGCGCTCCTAAAAAGCATTTCCTTCCTTCTCTATCTTTGTCCTTCCTCTCCTACATCTACTCCCCCCCCTCTCTATCTCACTCTCACTCTCCCTCTCTACCCCCCCTGTCTATCTCCCTCTCTCTCCCTCACACTCTTATACATGGTAAGACCTATACATGGCAAGATTTAGACATCACAAGGCATGGAAAGACCTAGAGCTAGACCTTATCTTGACATGCCTCAGACTCTCTCTCTCTCTCTCTCTCTCTCTCTCTCTCTCTCTCTCTCTTCATTCTGTTAGTGCCGTCATTTTTCTTGTTTAGTTAGAGTCGGTCTTAGTCGATTCATGTCTTGTGTGTCAAAGCATGCGAAGTCAGGTACTGAACAATAAAGGGGTCGAGGTCAGCAAGTGGTCGGTTGGCCCTTGGAGTCGGGAAGGGATATCAAAGTCAAAACATGTGTAAATGGTACGAGTTTGTTCCCAAAAAATCGGGTCTTATCAAAAAGGAAATTTTACATGTTAAGGGTTGAGGCAAGTTGTTAAATAGAAGTCGCATCGGCAAGTGAAATGCCCATCATCAACTCATTATGAGGGATAAAAGAATGAAAAATCAAGGCACTCATATCACATATTCCTTGCATCCCTTATCAGTTGTACTTTACACGCCTTGAAATGTACTCGTCGCGCAAATGTGCTACAGAAAATATTTAGTTCGCTTCGAAACATCCAGTCGCCATGAATTCAGTGTTCCTTGGCACGATTCCACCTCCCGCCCACTCAGTTATAAATTATGGATGTTCTGCATGCATTTTATTCACCAGTCAAGCTTATGCACTATTTCTAGTCTTCTCGCAAGCTCAGGTTGATCAAGATTACTGCCTTGGGACCATGCCAAATCCACCGTGCGCAGGACAAATACGAGTTGCGCCATGGAAACCCCCCAAAACATAAGGAGGGGCACACAAAGTAGAAGAAGCGCTAGGCCCGAGCCCCAGAACTTGACATTGATCACTGAAGATTCAGAGGTCAGGGCGTCCTTTGAACAATTCGGGTGCATGGCCTTTTGTGGGAAAATTCAAGGATTCAATATGAGACTAGTTGAGCAATTCGCACCCAGTTTCTATGGATTTTGCACGGTGATCTCAAGTGTCACTTTTCAGATAACCAAGGAAACTCTGTCAACTGCAACATAGATCCCTCTGCACGATGAAAGGTGGTTTAATGGCATGCCCTTGGAGGCGCGGTGCTATGAAGATTTCATCCAGTGAGATTGTTTAGGTAGGAAAGTCGAGACAGGCATTCCGAGTAGATATTTGCAAAAACCTTTTCGGAAACTACTTGGAGTAATGTGGAAATATTTCACCTATGAAGGGAGGTTCGACATGATACATTCACATCACATTAGATTGTTGATGCAATTCATGGGAAGGAGACCATTAAATCTACCTTTTTTCTTACACCAGAACCTCCGAGAGATGGAAAACAACGCACAGGCTAAAGCAGATTAATTGAAAAGGAAACTCTCCCATGTCTTGTTGATTAAATTGTTGGTAGTTGAGGATTTAAGACGGTTGGGGAGAAACTGGGATTTGTTCTTGCTCACAGCGGGCATCCCCAAGGATCCAAAAGGAGATTTCCCTCTATTCGCAGAAAGGGTAATATCACACCGCACAGAGGCTGGAGTGGAAGAGGTTGAACATGAAGGAAAGGCATAGGAAGCCCTATTCTCCCAACAAAAAATACCCTGGAGAAGGGGCAGGCCAAAGAAGAACAAGGAAGTTGGGGAAACCCGAGTCCCAAGTGAACTGCATGCAAGGTCGTCTGTCAAAGAATTACTTATGCACACTATTCAGTTGGAACCGATCGAAGGTACAAGTCAAGAAACATGGGGTGGAACGAGGAGGATAGATTCCAGAGGCACAGAACTTTGAGAGCCATCTCAATAGATGAAGCAAGCACAGCTCGCTATCACTGATCTTTACCAAGAAAACAGAGAACTAAGACTACAGCTAGCAGCGAAGACCCTTGAGGTGTCAGCATCACAGGGCCACGAGGGAAATGTGACGTGGCTTAAGAGACAGCTCAAAGATGTGCAATATATAATCATACAACTGCGTGAAACACAAAGGATGTCGGAAGAAAGGAATATGAAGCACTTCCTAGAATGTGAACCGGCCGGGGAGAAAGCCCATGTAGCTCTTGCCAGCGCACAGAAGAAACATGATTAAATGAGTTCATTCTTGTATTCTCAAACACAGCGCAGATCTTGACAGGATTGAAGAAGGCATCACCCTTAGATGATTTTTTTCATTTTGGTAACGACTACGACAGTCAACAGTCACTCGCCACGTATGCACCCCAACAAATGAGCATGAAGAAATCGATTATGTTATAGTGGATGGTAGGAGTTTGGCAGATCACTTGATCGTTTGAATATCCTATCGAAGGAAGGTATCGACACATCGCTCTCCCCATGACGAGACCTTGTTGATAACCGAATCCCCGTGGAAAAGACAAGCGGTCATGATGCGACCAAATACAATTGGTTTCTATTTTTGGAAAGGCGTCATGTGAAAAATCATTTAACAGAGAACAATCAGTTTCCTAAATTCTACGTATAGTAGCTAGAGAGCAAGGTAGCCCAAGAGGCGCCCTCGCCTATATATTTGATCTTTTCAATGTAAACCAGGTTGGTTGGCAAACTAGTGTAGATAGTGACTATTGAATTAGTTTGAGCTCGATCGAAATTTAATGAAAAAGTCCTAAAGCTTTGATGAAAAGATTCTAATTGTAGCAGTTGGATGTATTGTTTCCTTTCTTGCGTACATACTACCTGTATTCTTTATTCATATCTATTTATGTCTGAATAGGAACGTAATTTCAAACCTGGGATTCGCTGCGCAGTGCCATGGGATTCACGCCATTTAGACAAACCATCTTTCCTCTAAGTTAACTCTGAATTCATCTTTAGCGGTGCTCTGAGTTGCTTCACGTGTTTTTCTCCTTGCCAGACACAACGATTTTAAACTGAAAAATGTTGCTTACTTAGCCTTTATCCTCTCAAATTTCAGTTACTGAGTCATTTGTTTCTATCGTTGTTCTTAAATCCACTCCATATCCCGAGGTCTTACCCTTTTTCGCCAATAGAACCAGAACTTATTATTCAAAGGTGTTAAATCTAGCCGACATCTTAAATCCATATCCTGTATTGAGACAAAGTCTCCCGAGAGAGCCCTCTCCAGGTTCGAAAGGATAGTTTCAGATCTCAAAGTTGGTTTGTAGGTTGCCTCTGTCATTCATTTCTCAGCCGAATGAAGTTTACATAGAGCTAACATTCTGGCACCGTTGTCATGGACGAAATTGAATAAAGTTTCCCTGGGACAATGAATAATGTTATAGTTTGACCCCTGAGGGTAACAAAGGGACAAACATATGTATTGGCTGAAACATTTACCCTAGCGACCCCAGTCAAAAATACCAGTAGCACAAAGTAGCGTGATTCAGGAACCCTCTCTCCGAAGACGATCTATACCAGAGCAAATCCTGACCCAAACCCTGTAGAGCCTGTGTGCGACCCTGAGAAACTTTTGCGCAAGAATAGGGAGAAAGCACTGAACCCATTCTATTACCTGGACAAAATCCTATCCTCACCCAAAGATGTTATGCAGAGCATCGACGACCTTGATTTTGATGCGTTGTTTGAGAAAACCCTATTCAGGTCAAAGTCAGAGACTAGTTTGGATGATATAGTCTTCGACCAAAAGAGGTTTCAAGCTCTGATACCTAAGAATATCCCCCAAATCCCTAACCCTCCTAGAGCCATGTCTGCCAAATTCACCCCCCTCATTTTGCCAGCCCAACTGCATGATTTTCCCCAGAATTATCGCCAGAGGATAAATCTCTACAATGTAGAAGGGAACATTTCAGCCCAAAAGCATTTGGATTGGTTCAATTATTTCATCGACCTAGAGGATGTGGACTATGTAGACGCGAAGATGAGATTGTTCGTGCAGAGTCTGTCGGGGGAGGTGAGGAAGTGGTTCAAATCCCTCCTAGAAACAAGCATCCAAGACTTCGCCGCATTTGAAACTTCTTTCATTACTAGATGGGGAGACAAGAAGAACCCCTTGCAGCTGTTGACGCAGTACAATAACATGAAGAGGGCATCAAAGGAGACAGTGCAAGATTTCTCAGCCCGTTTCATGAGGGTGTATAACTCAATTCTCGCGGAAGTTCAACTACCTCCCGGGGTTGTGCAACTGTGATACATCGATTCCTTCGACAACGATTTCGTCTTTCTTTTTATAGAAAGGAGATCAACAAATCTAGACGCCATGACGAGCAATGCAGTTGAGGTCGAGGTAAATCTAATGTCGTCGAGGAATATCAAATAGAGATTTAACAGAGGTGATAATAAAACCCAAGGGGATGCGCAACCATCGACATCTAGGTCCTCGGATGACAAATTCAATTTAAAGATGAAGACCATGGAGAAACTAATGGAAAGAATGTTCGTGGGAAACATACCTGTTGCCCGAGAAAATCATGACCCCCAGCCCAGAAATCAGAACCTCTGAAGGGGTTAGGTCCCTCATATCAGACAGAGGGAGCAGAGAGGACAGGGCAACTAGCAAACGAGACCTTCGTTCCAAAATAATTACACAGACGAGAATTTTGATCAGATGTTCCAAGACCAAATGCATTGCTGCAATGAAAAAACACGCGTGTGTTTTTTTTTAAGGGAGAACGTGATCAATGCATGAGCGAAAATGACGATATTATTCTAGAGACGGACGACTCACTCTCCTGGGAAATGGAAAAATTCAAGAAAGGCTATCACAATGCCATCATGCATTTTCAGAAACAATACAACCTCAGGAGAAAGAAGGTGTTAGGACCCAGAAATGTCCCTTTTTCATTGCATCTTTTGATCATTCAACCTTCTCAATCCTAAGCTAAATGACTATTATAATGAGTACCAAGACCCTTTTTCCCAAGGTATGAACTATTCATCTTGATTTTATATTTTCATTTACTTAGCATGTTTGATTGATAATGTTCACATATTTTACCCATGAAATGATTTAACTAATGATCAAAATGTTAGAACAACCCACTTCGAGAAACTCGTTGTTGTTACAGCTATGGGCCAATCCTGGAAGTTGTTACATGACTTCTGCAACAGATGCCACCAATCCTGGAAGTTGTTACACAACTGCTATGACAAAAGCTTGTTAATCTTGGAAGTTGTTACAACAGACACCACCAGTCCTGTTGTTATACGACTGCTGCAACATCTGTTGATTAGAATGCTGGCTCACAATGTTGATCAAAGAGAATTCAAGATTTTGTATTAATGATATCTAATGAACAGCTTGAGAATTGGGGATTCTCAAGACTGCTCTATTTTTTAACACTGAATGACTCTGACTTTAAATAGCAAAGCTTTTGTAATGTAAAGAGTTGTTAGTCTTTTTCTTTTTGGGGACAAAGAAAGAAAAGTAGTGCTTATTGTACACAGACATTTTCTGGCAATTGAATGAAAGAGTGGATTGAATTCTATCTGTAATCTATCTCTTTGAGTGGATTCAGTGAGAAGGAAAGGGCCCACCTTCCTCACCGATTCCCCTCTAATTCAAATTCTAGATTAGTTGTTTTAATTGTGAATGATTTAACTATTAAATATTTCTGGAATACATATGTTGTTACAATTTAGTTCCTTCTTGGTAAATGCGCATAAACTTGTCTCATGAGAATTAGAAGTCGGTTGTTGAACATTGTTGGAGAACTACTTTCCCTTTTTCTGCATTAGGTTAAAATCTTGTTTTGGAGAAATAAAAGTGTGAAGTAGCTTCTTGCAATAAGTAGATTTCCTTTCTGTAATAGTATAGAATTTCTTCCTGCAAAAGAAAATCAGAAAGTTAGATTAGGGTAGGCAATTCAGGGTTTTCATATATTCATCAGTTTAGATTGCAATTATGATTTTAATTTTGTAGCACTCCAGTTGTATCAGCACAATTGTGTTAGTGATAATGTTTGATTGTTTTGTTAGAAACTACTTCCCTACTACAATTAGATTAGAGATGCTTTCATAATCTAGCATAGACTGTGCATAATTATCTTTAAATAACAGACTTCCCTAGGTTGAAAATTTATATTGAACACTTTGATTTTCCATTCAATTAGACAATTAAAGTGCCCAACATTTTGGCGTCATTGCCGGGGAAGCTAATTGTAGATTTTGGTAAGCACACTAGTTTTCTTTCTTAGGAATGAATAGTCTGCATGAATCACCAAACGCGAGAACGAATCCCCCAAAATACTAACCTTACAGGTACCAGAGGACATGGAGAATAAATCCTAACATACTGGGAAGATAGACCATTGTTGATGAGATTACAGCCAGAGCATATTATTCTTCAAGATCCATTTTTCTCCCTGCCAATCCTCCAAGAAGACGCGATCCGCAGTCAGCAGAAATACCCCCTCTCGAAACATCGTTCTCATCAAGGGATGAAGCTGAAGCTGACGCTGAAATCAAAGCTAAATATTTGTCACCAACAAATCAGTAAGCAACACTGGAGAACATTGGAGATCAAGGAAGTATAGCCTGGAACAGGGAAAATCTAGAAGAAGTTGTTTATCATATCAACGATCAGATAGTCACTAAGGAAGAGTGGGACGTTGTTCATATTGAGTGGAGGGGGAGAGCACATATGGAGAATCAAGGGGACAATGAAGAAGAGCTCTAGCAAGAGAATCCACAGAACAACGAGGATCAGGTAAACAATGAAAACACTATTTCTACCCTGGTTTTTCCGATTTCTGATGTTCCCACACGAGGGATGGATCCTATGAAAAACATACCTCTCTTGGCTCTCCCAAATTTTCATGGATTATCTACTGAAGATCTGGATGAGTTTCTGTTTGAATTTGACATTTTGTGTAGAAGCTATGACTACACTACCACTGCGCAGAAGCTTAAACTGTTTCCAACCACATTAAAAGGTAATGCGTTAAGATGGTTCATGAGCCTTGGATGAGAAAACATTTCAACATGGATACAAATGAGGCAACTTTTCCTGAACAAATACCAAGACTACTGTCAAACAAGGGAAAGAAGAGAGGAACTGTTCAAAATGTCACAGAAGGAGGACGAGACCCTTGAAGACTTTGTGGAGTGACTCCAATACAATCTACAATGGTCTGGCCATCCGGATGTGAGTAAGGACATTCTGAAAACCATTTTGCTAAAAGGAGTTAGAGACGATTGTTTAGATATGATGAATATGCTTGGCAAGGGAGATATATCTAAGGATTCCTATGAGGACATTGTAGATCTCTGCAAAAGATGTTCTCGAGGATCTACAAGGAATAAGCCAGCTACCAAGGATACTACTTTTTCAAGGGTACAGAAATCAACCAATGGAGGAGAAACAAGAGCAGAAATAGGTAATCTGTTAGAAAGTTTCAAAACAGAGATGATTAACCCTTTTACCTCACAAATGGATACTTTGCAGCTCAAACAAAAACAAGCAGAATCAGAGCAAGTATTATGCATTTTCTGTCCGAAATGCAGAAAGAAACATCCACCTAGGGAGTGCCCACTGAACAGTGTCCAGGTATGCCTTATTTGTGAATTAGACCATGCCACTGACCAATGTCCTTCTCTACCAGGTGTAAAAACATCAATGAAGGCAACTAATGAGGAAGTAGAGGTTGTCTATCTGATAACACAAAGGAGACAATAGCAGCTAAGAGGTCAAGGTATGAATTCTCAATTCTCTCCTCCAGCATTTAATTATTGGAACAATTAGCTACCATATGGCCAGACGAATGCCCCCCCTCCAAATCAAACGACACCCTCTTATTAGGATCCCAATGCATGGTTACCTATGCCCCAACAACATAATCAATATGGGCAATGGAACCCATACGAGAGAGGCCCTCAACAACAACTCAGTTATCAAAGCCATCACCAACGGAACTTTTTTCAACAACAGTTCCAACCCCCATACCAGCAGCAACAACTGCAATTGCCTCCCAATAACTCACCAAACAATCCTCCCTTACGACCTCAGATGCCTGTGCAACCTAATCCAAACCCCAATAATAAGGCCGTTCAGAACATAGACATACATAATGTGCCAGCCTTATCTATTACTCCTATGCCTTGTGATGAAATAAAATTAATATCAGGGAGAATAGTTGAGCCAATAGTTGAAGATGCTCCATCTTCAGAATCAGATAAGGAATCAGAGGAGAGACCATCTGCTGATACAGAAGAAATTGACCAACCCATTGTAGAATCAACAGACCCACCATTCCCTGAAAGACTGAAAATTACCAAGCCTGTGGAATTACCATCTTTCAATCTCCTTGGAGAATTGCAAAATCTACATGTTAATATTCCACTACTGCAATCAATAAGGGATGTCCCTATTTATGCCAAGACTGTGAGGGACCTGTGTATCAAAAAACCTGGACGAAAACCTAAAGATCCCCTCACAGTGCATGTAGTGGGGGATTTGTCTGAGCTAATGTTAGGTAAAACTCCACCTATTAAATATGGCGACCCAGGAAACCCTACAGTCACAGTTAAAATTGGACAGACATTTATTCCACATGTACTAGTTGATTTAGGGGCAGCAATTAACATCATACCAATAGAAGCTACAAAGTTGCTACAACTCGGAACAAAAATCCGACCTACTCCTATTGTTCTAGAATTAGCTGATCACTCTACCATCAGACCAGAAGGAGTGATCGATGATTTAGTTATTTATGTAGACTCATGAAAGTATCCTGCTGATTTTGCCGTTTTGCAACCCAAATCCAGTCTGGGAGGCCATCCTCTAATTCTAGGACGACCATGGTGTTGAAATAATGTAACTGCGAAGAGCATTATTATTATTATTGGATTAAATCCCCATTGCGGATTAATCATGTCAT
>JASDQU010508967.1:55991-73317 GCA_032191745.1 Picea mariana | reverse complement strand
TCTTGTATAAATAAGAGGCTAACGCCTCACTTCAAACACACAACTCACTTGCTCATTTCTCTTATGAGGCAAGCTGCAATTACCAGAGAGAGGGGAAGAAGAGTGGCACATCTCTTGGGGAGGACTATCTGTATTGGTTTGAGTTATCTCTTGAACATTGTATAAGCTATTTATGATAAGAAAGTTTTTGCTGGGTTTTCTTCCCCTAGAGGGTTTCCCAGGATAAATGTTGTGTCTCTTGTGAATGTGTATTTCTTAGTGATCTTGTTCTTATGATGCTCATATCTATTGAAATGCAAAGAACTATAATAATGGCATAAACATTAACACATGGTTAGATACAACTCATGCTTTCATAGATTGCAGATCTGGTTCTATGACCATCTCTAATGGTTATGACACAAAAAAACTTAACCTGTATCCTCATGCTACACCCAGTGCAGAACCTGAAAACTCTCTATGGATGGACACTGAGGATGAAAGTGCTATGCCTGTGCTAACTATAGGAAAGGCCTTGAGTTTCAAAGACGAGACGGAGGATGAGTTAATCAACTACTTTATTTGTGACCCCTCTATTGTTACCCAACACACGCACCACCAATTGATCAGAGTCTTTGACCCTATGGCCTAGGAAGAAATGAACTCAAAAATGTTCTCAAAAACTGCTGACAATCAAAGTGATTCAACTGTAACAACAATCGTTGTAAAAGAAAACACTGTAATAGCAGATGATGAAACAACAACAACTGAATTATTTCCTAGAGTCAGTTCTAAGAGCGTCACTGTGGAAATTGAACCTGGAAAAACCTTGAACATCAATCTCAATCTCTCCAATGTTGAAATTTGTCGACTGATGAATTTATTGACTGTACATAAAGAAGAATTTGCATGGGATTACATGGATATGAAAGGCATTCCCTCTGAACTATGAACCCACCATATATACATCAAAGAAGAATTCCGACCCATTTGCCAACCACAAAGGAGGTTGAACCCAAACCTTAAAGAAATTGTTAAAGAAGAACTTCATAAACTTCTCAACGCCGGATTCATCTATCCTATATCAGACAACGAGTGGGTATCACCGTTGGTTATTGTGCCTAAAAAGAATGGTAAGTGGAGAGTGTGTGTGGACTATAGAGCCCTGAATAAGGCAACGCAGAAGGATCATTTCCCTCTGTCGTTTATTGATCAGGTTTTAGATAACTTAGCTGGAATTTTTTTTTTTTTTCCTAGATGGATTCAGAGGCTATAACCTGATACAAATTGCCCCATGGGACCAATATAAGACCACCTTTACCAGCCCTTGGGGTACATTTTTCTACAAGGTTCTCCCATTTGGCTTGTGTAATGCACTAGCCACTTTCCAGAGAGCTATGATTGGTATTTTCTTTGATATGGTGAATGACTGTATGGAAATATTCATGGATGATTTTACACCTTATGGGACTGATTTCGAAGACGCCTTGTCTAATCTGGAAAAAGTACCCAAAATATGTAGACAGTCTCATCTTTCTTTAAGTACAGAAAAGTGTCATATGATGATGTGCGAAGGGGTGGTGTTGGGACACTTCATCTCTTATGCAGGGATTCAGGTAGATCCAACCAAAATCCAGGTAATTTTGGACATTCCAACTCCATCAAATCAGAAAGAGGTAAGAAGTTTTTTAGGGCACGTCGGGTATTACAGGAGATTCATTAAAAATTTCTCTAAACTTGCCTCTCCATTGTTTTTTTTACTAACAAAAGATGTTGACTTTCGTTGGACCGGCGACTGCGAATTATCTTTTGTAGAACTTAAACATAGATTGTCCACAGCTCCCATCTTGAGAGGGCCCAATTGGGCTCTGCCTTTTCACATTTCTTCAGATGCCTCAGACACTGCAATTGGTGCAGTACGAGGGCAACAGGAGGACAAAGAACCCTACGCTATCTACGATATCAGCAAGAACATGGCTCCTGCTGAGTTAAAGTACATAGTTACTGAAAGAGAATTCTTCACAGTAGTATATGCAATCAATAAATTCATGCATTATGTAACTGGTTATCCAACTTTTATTCATATTGATCATACAACCATTAAATATCTAATGAATAAACCTATTACTAATGCCCGAGTGACAAGATGGTTGTTACTACTACAAGAATTTGACATCACTATAATGGATAGACCAGGAAAAGAAAATGTGGTTGCTGATTTTCTCTCAAAATTACATATAAATGATGATAATTCACCTGTAGACGATTCCTTTCCTGATAAACATTTGTTTGCAGTATCTACTCACTCACCTTGGTATGCAGGCATCGCTAATTATTTGGTTGCAGGGAAGGTACCTCCACATCTATCTCCTCGAGAAAGAAGGAAAATCATTCAAAAGAGTGCTAGATACAGTTGGATAGGAGGATACCTCTTCTACACAGGCTTAGACCAAGAAATTAGGAGATGTGTGTGGGATGATGAGGTTTATGATCTATTGAAATCTTGCCATGATGGCCCTTGTGGGGGTCATTTTGTTGATAAAAGGACCGGGCATAAAATTTTATGGGCTATTATTGGCCCAACATATTTGAAGATGCCAAGAAGTATGTCCAAGCTTGTGACAATTTGCAACACATGGGTCAGCCAACTCACAGGGATGAGATGCCACTCCAGTCTCAGGTAGTGTTAGAGCCTTTTGAGAGATGGGCCATGGATTTTGTAGGACCCATTCACCCACCTTCCAATCAGAAAGTCTATATATTGGTCTGTACAGATTACATGACCAAGTGGGTGGAGGCAAAAACACTTATCAGAGCCTCAGAAGAGGCTGTCTTAGAATTCTTGTTTGAAGATATATTTGTTAGGTTTGGCGTTCCCAGAGAATTGGTAACTGATGGAGGAACCCCTTTAACATCACATAAATTTGAAGCTCTACTCAGGAAATATCATGTTTTACATAGAATAGCTTCTCCATACCATCCACAAGGCAATGGCCAAGTGGAAAGCACTAACAAATTTATCGAAGCCATTCTTACTAAAACAGTGAGAGAAAATCATAGGGATTGGTCTGATAGATTGCATGAAGCTCTATGGGCTTACCAAACTACTTGGAGGAGCACAACTGGTTTTTCTCCTTACGAGCTAGTATATGGAAAAAGCCATGTTTTTTCCATTGAATTCGAAATCAAAACCCTAAGAACTGCATCAACAGTCAACCTCGACTTGACTATGGCACAGAAAGCCATACTGCAGCAGCTCAATGAGCTTTATGAAAAGCGTTTGGACGCCATCAATCAAACCACAGTGATTCAACAACAAAGAACAAGATGGCATGACTGAGTCATCAAGAAGAAATTATTCCAGAAAGGAGATTGGGCTCTTCTGTATGATTCATGCTTTAAGGAATTTCAAGGTAAGCTGCGTACACGATGGCTAGGGCCTTACGAGGTAGACACCATTTTTCCCAATGGGACAGTCCGGTTGATTACTATTGATGGATCCAATACACACTTACACGCAAATGGTCATCGCTTGCATCTGTATCAGCATCCAATGTCCAAGAAAGAATTCAAAACTAGTTGTACAATTGATACATATTATCAAATCTTAAATGGAAAGGAGCTTGCTCCTTCCCCTTCTGAACTTTAGTACTTCTTTTGCTCAGACCTTGTATATAAATAATCTCAGGAACATTTGCATTTCTCTGTTTTTAGTTGAAATTTCTCTATTTTCTTTACTATGCTAACAAATCTTTGAAAGGTATCAAGCAATTATGTGTGTGCAGATAAATTGATGAACAGAAAGGAACGATTAGTTCATGGAAGTTGAAAAACTTCCTAGAAACGAAGTAAGGTAGCGTTCGACTGATTTCAATGCTATTACACTGTTTTCCAATAAATTGGCCGATTTTCAATGTTGTTACACCGTTTTCCAATAAATTGGTCGATTTCAATGCTGTTACACCTTCTTCTAATAAATTGGCCGATTTCAATACGGTTACACCTACCTCCGACATTTTTTTGAAAAAGAACTTGCTGATACACTAATTACTGTTATTCTTTCTTTCCACTTCACTCTTTCTTTTTTTCTTTTTTGTTGATGCTGCGGCTCCAGCCCTCGAATCTTTCATGCAACAGTACCACTGATTAGACAATCCCGATGCTCTCTATCTGAAAGTGTTGCTTCATTATGACTTGAATTCACATTCGACGATTTCCAGTTGGCTAACTACAGTAAGGACGACGTCTCTCCACAATCTGTCATTTCTCTCACGATCCTTCATCATGTCAGCTATTCCGTGCCACTCTGACGACGGTTGGATTGTGCGGTTACTCCGACAGGTCGTTATGTGCGGTAAGATTTGAGGTACGTGATTAATCCTACGTGTTAAAGTAATGAAGATATAAAAGCACGATTTCCTATTTACTAACCAGCTACACCTGGAGCCAATCCGCTTAGTTGGGGGGGGGAACGTAAATCTAGCCATTCATTCTGAATTTTATACACAGCTCCACCACCTTTCCACCCACACTTCTTTAACTAAGACACTATTTTATTTCTGCAAACCACGTTCAAGCTTGTTGTGTCTCTGATTTAGGTGATAGTTTCTTCTCCTACGTGCCTATTAGACTCTCAAGCAACATCATGGGAGGATCAACTGTGAGATATGAACCCGCAACTCTGGACAGTTTGTTGCTACACCCAGAGGCCTACCAAATATTTCTGTAGGCCGGCTAGATATTGAATTTTAAGAATTTAAAAGAGTTTAGTGAGAACGAGGTATTGGAGTTTAGTCAAAATCTTACCGAAGGGTATTCAATGGTGAATGGGGTAAGGATTCCAGAAACAGAAGCAAGCATTGCTTCTGTAACAAGGTTGCCAAGAACAGGAGATCGGTGGTTTAACAAAAAAACACATCTTTCGGATGCACAGAAGGGGTTCCTCGTCAACACTGAGCAAGTTCAGACCAAGAGCAGAGGTGCAGACGTCAATTCCTTACCAGAGCCATGGGGGAAAGTCGTAGAATTTCTTAAAAGGTACATTACCTGCGAAGGTCGATACCAAGTTGTTTATTTTTTTGATTTCATCTTATTATCACATCTACGACATCAGAAATTGATAAACATTCCTTATTTTCTCCTCCATTCATTGCATAACATGGACCATTTTGTAAAAAAATCCAAGAACCCAAAGAACTGCGTTTCTAATCACAGACTCATCGGCCTATTAATTCGTAGAGGTATGGGCATTTCCAATAACCCATTACCTGCTGCAGCAGACCAACCACAGTCTGTAAATACAGAAAAGATTGTACCAGTCCTTGAAAACGCAACCCATGGACCTCTTCCAAAGCCTCTGCCCTCGGCTACAAAATCAGTCCAAACCCCTACTATCGCTGTCTGTAAGACGACTCAGAAAAGAAATCGTACAACCCAAAGCCATCTTGGCACCAGACAGACAAGCCTCGACGAATTTGCATTGCAATAGCCTGTAGTTGTGGATGAATAAACAGAGGAAGATCCAACCACTCGACCAAAACATGTGTCACAACACTTGGCTGCAACACCAATCATTGAAATACTACTCCCTGCCTCTGATAAGGAACCCCTGCTCCTATCTCTGCATTACCTAAAAAACAAGCAAGGATAGCACGGTCCACTATAACATCAAGACCACTTACCTCCTCTGTTGTGGCACAAACAATCACACAGAACCCTCATATTGTTGCTGCAGCCGATCAAGCGCCTATTATCATTCCCTGTGCATCTTCGCAGAAAAGGAAACGTCCATTCAAAGGAAAACCTCGAAGAGCCCTTAACCAAATTGGATCAACAGAAAATCAGAGCCCTCTAGTTGCTACGACAGAAAATTCCACAAAGGTACGAATACCAGGTTTTACTTTATGCCTAGAACTTCAAGAAACTATATTCTACTTTCAAAATGAATGTACCTAATTCAGAGCAGAATCATCGGTGTCACCTGATGATTATGCGCATCCTATGTCCATTGATGATGTCAAGATCATCGCAGACCCCAGTATAACAGAATATCCTCCTTGTGTGGTTGAGGAAGAACACCCCGTTACTCCTCCAACAACGAAGAAGAAAACCACCACTTTCATTTCTACTTTACCAAGGAGAAAAACCAGGTCCACCAGGTCTGTCGAAGCTGCAATTGGATGGCAAGATATGGAGCAGGCTATTCCTATTCTTCGTCCACTATCCTCTATGGTTGATACAGGGATGGTTCCATAAGAACCAACTATCCATGTCAAGACTGATCCAAAAGAACCAGTCTAGACAGCCACAACTGTTACACCAGAACCAGCTTCTCCACAGAAGATTGTCCCACCAAATCTAGTAATATTGGAACCAACTGAAAATGTTGAGACTGTTCCACAAGAACTAGTCTTGATAGACACAGATGTTACTCAAGAACCAATTGTCCATGTCGAGACTTATCCACAAGAACCAGTCCTGACAGCCACAACTGTTACACAAGAACCAACTCCACAGCTTGCTGAGGATGTGCCACTTGCCCAATTATTTTCCCAAATAGAGCAAAAGATCAAGAATACAGAAAATTCCAGGATCACTGCACTAATAACAGAGAATGCTAACCTCAAAGAAGAGTTAAAAACCCTGAAACAGGAAGTGGCGACTGCTCAACAGAAGAATCCAGACAGGATAACCTTGGACATCCTATCACTGACAAAAGTTGTTATGGGAAGAAACAAAGAACTCATGTGTTTTGAATGCGGTAACATTTACTATGAGGCAGGATATGAGGTAGTCAAAGTTCTAGTCGCTACAGGACCAACAACTGTCTCAGTAAAGACTAGACATGAACTTACTGCTACATAAAAATCAGTACAACAGAGGAGACCTCAACGTCATAAATCAGCTCATGGTATACTAGAAGCTTGAAAACAAGAACCTTTGTTTCCTTCATGAGTTGTTACTCGAACAACTCCAACTGATTCTGTTCTCAAGAATAAAGAAACTCAAACAGATTGTTGACCCAACAAATTTTCTTTTTGACACAACATTCTTCAATATCTGCACTTAGAAATTTCTCTTAACAATTTTGCACTGGAGGAGATAGTTATCTACTTCAACTACAAAGTAAGGTTTGAATGTGTTTTGCATGAGGACATGCAATGTCTTCAGTTGGGGGGTATGTTAGGACCCAAAAATGTCCCTTTTTCACTGCATCTTTTGACCATTCAACCTTTTCATTCCTAAGCTAAATGACTATTATAATGAGTACCAAGACTCTTTTTCCCAAGGTATGAACTATTCATCTTGCTTTTATATTTTCATTTACTTAGCATGTTTGATTAATAACGTTCACATATTTTACCCATGAAATGATTTAACTAATGATCAAAATGTTAGAACAACCCACTTCGAGAAACTCGTTGCTGTTACAGCTATGCGCCAATCCTGGAAGCTGTTACATGACTTCTGCAACGGATGCCACCAATCCTAGAAGTTGTTACACAACTGCTACGACAGAAGCCTATTAATCTTGGAAGTTGTTACAACAGATGCCACCAGTCATGTTGTTATACAAATGCTGCAACACCTGTTGATTAGAATGCTGGCTCACGATGTTGATCAAGGAGAATTCAAGATTTTGTATTAATGATATCTAACGAACAACTTGAGAATCGAGGATTCTCAAGACTGTTCTATTTTTGAACACTGAATGACTCTGACTTTAAATAGAAGAGCTTTTGTAATGTAAAGGGTTGTTAGTCTTTTTCGTTTTGGGGACAAAGAAAGAAAAGTAGCGCTTATTGTACATAGACATTTTCTGGCAATTGAATGAAAGAGTGGATTGAATTTCTTTCACAGCCTGTAATCTATCTCTTTGAGTGGATTCAGTGAGAAGGAAAGGGCCCACCTTCCTCACTGATTCCCCTCTATTTCGAATTCTAGATTAGTTGTTTTAATTGTGAATGATTTAACTGTTAAATATTTCTAGAATACAACTGTTGTTACAGTTTAGTTCCTTCTTGGTAAATGCGCATAAACTTGTCTCATGAGAATTAGAAGTCGGTTGCTGAACATTGCTCGAGAATTGCTTTCCCTTTTTCTGCATTAGGTTAAAATCTTGTTTTGGATAAATAAAAGTGTGAAGTAGCTTCTTGCAATAAGTAGATTTCCTTTCTACAATAGTATAGAATTTATTCCTGCAAAAGTAAATCAAAAAGTTAGATTAGGGTAGGCAATTCAGGGTTTTCATATATTCATCAGTTTAGATTGCAATTATGATTTTAATTCTGTAGCACTCCAACTGTATCAACACAACTGTGTTAGTGATAATGTTTGATTGTTTTGTTAGAAACTACTTCCCTACTACAATTATATTAGAGATTCTTTCATAATCTAGCATAGACTGTGCATAGTTATCTTGAAATAACAGACTTCCCTGGGTTGACAATTTTTATTGAACACTTTGATTTTCCATTCAATTAGACAATTAAAGTGCCCAAAAGAAGGAACCTACTGAACCTCAGCAGAAAAATCCCATAAGGAAACCTCCGGCGGATACCCCTTCAACAAGTCACCTGAAACCAAACAACCCGACCAAAGATACAACTGAAAAGGAAAAGTCAAAGGAGGAGGCTCCGAAGAAAGCACCAAAAACCAGATGGAAAACACATGGAAAAGAAGTAGAAAAAGTCTCTCCCCACTTTAACTTTGAGAGAGAAATGGCCAAGATCAAAATCTTCGTCCCATTCAACGAACTTATCAAAAAGGGTGAGTATCGGGAGGAGATAATTAAAATGATGAAAATGGGAGAAAACATCGACACTTTGAACGTCCAAGAAGATCACCCTGTTATTTTATTTGGTCTGCGTGTAGAGGAGACGAATGATATTAAGGATGTTCGCCCATTCTATGTTAGTCCTAAGGTCCATGACATAACCCTGCATAACGCCATGTTGGATTCAGGTGCGTCGCACAACCTCATGCCAAAGGTGATCATGGATGAGTTGTGTTTGGATATCACCAGACCCTATAAGGACCTAATTTCTTTCGATTCGAGGAAAGTCAAATGTTTGGGTCTCATCAAAGGCTTGGTCATGTCGCTAGCCCAAATTCCTTCAAAAAACATGGTCATGGACGTGGTCATGGCCAATATACCCCCTAACTTTTCCATCTTGTTATCCAAGTTCTCGGCTGCGAAATTAAAGGGAACTCTGCAAATGGACATGTCTAATGCTGCCATTCCTAGTTTTGGCTAGGAGAGACGGTTATATAGAGAAGTAGTTCTAAAGTACATGGTAAGCAGTAAGACGCAACCAAATAACCATCCTATCTACTCTGTTGACATTGAGGTCGACGCCTCCATATTCTATAATGACCTAAGTTTTGAAGAGGAAGAGTCGGCAACTGTCATGACCGTCGATGATAAAGTTGTGCGACAAGCAACAGAGTGCATTGATTCGAGAAACCGTGCAGAGAAAGAGATGTGGAACATGAGTTTCGATGAAATTGTTAGCAAAGAAGGGGCAGGATCCAGCGTGTGGATAAGCCCTCCCAAAGTGGGCTCAAAACTCTGCTCATACAAACTTGCTTTCGATTGTACAAAAAACATGGTCGAGTATGAGGCACTGATTTTGGGCCCGAAGGTTTTGAAAGAATTAGATGCAAAGAGGATAGTAGTGCATGGAGACTCTAAGATGGTTATAAACCAAGTGAAAGGCATATATCAATCCAAACACACTAGGCTGAGAGCGTATAGGAACTTGGTGTTGGACCTCCTCGAGGAATTCTCAGAGTATAATCTATCGGCTACCCCAAGGGGGAAAAAATCAGATTATCGATGCATTGGCCACCTCGGCCTCAATTTTTAAAATCCCCATTTTTCCCAATAGAAAATATGAGATCAAAGTCAAACACAGGTCGACAATGCCTAATAATATCAAATATTGGTAGGTGTTTGAGGACGACAAGTAGGTGGAGAGATTTCTCCAAATGACCGATGAGTTTTCTAGCATAAACATTGATGACGAGTGTTGTTGCGACAAATATGGGAGTGCAGATGCACACAGTGATGACGAACCTTTCCAGAACCAAATAACGGAAAGGGACATAGTACAACTGAAAAATAACATCATCCCAAAGGGGCTAGTTCCGTTGGAAAAGTTGTTTGATGAAAACGATGTGGCTAGAAATCCCAAGATCACTGGAAATGATGAGGATGTTGAATATTGCAACATCGAGACTCAGAAGAACCCAAAAATAATCAAATTGTCGAAAACGCTTAGTCCAGAGGTCAAACAAGATTACATCAAGCTCATGGAGGATTTCCCCGACGTTTTTGCTTGGAGTTATGATGACTTAAAAGTTTACGACACCAAAGTGATTCAACATGTAATTCCTCTCAAGGAAGACAAGAGGCCTTTCAAATAAAATCTTATCCAGGTGGATATCGGTGGCCACCCACATTTTCCTACTGACTCAAAATAGTTTTTTGGCAATTTTGGCAATTTACTATTTTTAGCAGTTTTAACTTTCGAGGCCATTTTGAGGGGCTTAAATGAAGGTTTTTTGGGATTGAGCCCCCAAAACGAATCTCCTCGATGATACCTTTCCAACGGGCTATCTTACGCCTAAAACGAGGATTGTATGCAAACGTTATGACCCCGCGAAGTTGATGTACTAACTTACCGAGACGTGGCCCACATGACTTTTGGCACTTCATCTCCTAGGGCTAGGTTTTTGAATGTCTAGGGCTTTGGGCATTCCTGTTTATTATAAAAAGGCCTTCATAGCCTCATTTTATTTACCTTCTTGCGAATGAGTGCAGCCGTCACATCTCTTCTCAGAGATAATCCACCACCATTCCAGTAAGCTTGTTTCCTCTGCATTTTACAGTTTCAGCTTATTTCTTTATTGAATAGAAAAATAGTTTTACAGTATCTCTGTTATTGTGTGTTAAACACTTGTTAATAATCTATATTCATTTCATTCTGCTCATAAAATCTGGATTAGTTGTATCAGAGTCGTTTGCTCCTTGTCGTCTTAATGCATGTCCCCAACGAGGTCGGAGTACAAAGAGTTGGGTCTCGAGCTTGTTTCTCTTGAGGAAAAAATATCTTGCACGCCCAAGCGACCTCTCATGGCAGGAGAAAATAAAGATGATGGTACATGAGATCCTTTCAAACTTTTGATTGAGGAATCCCTCATGCAACAAAGGAACGCGATGATGGATAGTTTCATATAGATCCTTCGGTGGCTACCAACAGGTGAGGCATCTTCTTCAAGCGGAGGTGTCGCCCCCTTCAAAGTACAAATAAACTTCGATATTCCTATATTTGAAGGTCAGATAGACGTAGATGTTGTAGACAATTGTTTGAATCTACTAGAAGGGTATTTTTTTGTCCATAACTTTTCGAATAGAGAAAAGATTACTTTTGCGCTCCTCAAAGTCATTCCCCATGTCAAAGAATGGTGGGAAACTTTCTGTGAGAAAAAGAAAATAGAGGAACCCTCATTATTTACAGTCACGACCACCTGGGAATCCTTCAGGGATGCTATTAAGGAACAATACTACCTTGTCAGAAGTTATGATGACTTGTATACCAAATGGACCACACTGTGGCAAGAAAGAGACCAAGTAGTGCCAGATTTCACAAATATCTTTCATACCTTGCACACCAAACTGGGTATCAAATATTCAGAGCGACATCTAGTGCTCAAGCATCGCGACACTCTGCATAGATACATCTAGACCGAAATGGAAATTCTAGACATCTCATCCTTGGGCACGGCCTACCGATATGTCATCAAAATCGAGCAGAAACTCAAACAAAAGACGTGGCAATTTGGGCCTGGGAACCCCTCACAACAAAATCCAGGAAAGGGCAGCCCCAACCCATAGAAAAAAGGACAGAGAAAATATGGACAGTATCAGGAAAACCATTCTAAGCCACAAGCAAAGAAGGACACCTGAAAGACAAAGAAAGATACTGAGAAGTGGTGCGACTTCCATAAGAGCCCTTGGCATAAAACTGTTGACTGTCGCTCAAAGAAGTCGATGGTGATCGATGTGAAAGCTTCTGAATCAGATGTGGGTTCAGACTCTGAGCTAGAACCAAAAAGGGGAAGACAGATTATTGATGCAGAGCCCAGTGTAATTGTTTCTACCACCAACCTCCAGCCAGGTGAACCATATGAGCTAGAAGAAGGAGAACGCCTCTTCCATTCACATATGTGAGTAAAAGGCACCCCGTTGCACTTCATCGTTGATAGAAGTAGGTAGAAGAATATCATCACAACAGAGGTCATCAATCGGTTGGCCTTGCCGACAACGCCACACCCAAAACCCTACACCATTGGATGGCTCCACCAAGGAAGCGATCTCCGCGTCAGCCAACAGTGTCGATTGTTGTACGACATCAAGCCCTTCAAAGATGAGGTATTGTGTGATTTTGCTCCTCTCGAAGTTTGTGATGTTCTTTTGGGACAGCCTTATTTGTGGAAAGGTCATGTTGTATATGAGTCTAGGCCTCATAGTATTATTATTACTTTGAATAGGAAATTGTACAGGATACCCGAGGCAGTCCCACCTAGTGTTATTTCCTTGATCTCTACTAAGCAATGAAGGAAGGTCATCTCTCAGACGGGGAAGTTTTTCTTCTTCGTGATTCGCTCTCAGAATAAGTGAAAGATCACAGCCACATCCAGGGTCTCTGCAGTCTACCTCTCCACATAGTAGAAGAAAGTAGATAAGGTTGTGGAAGAAAACTCAGATATCCTCTCCTCACCTACCGAGGTACCTCTGCACTGTCAGGTCAAGCACCCCATCGATCTGACCCCCGACGCATTGCTTCCCAATAGGCCAGTCTATCACTGCTCTCTGTTAGAGAATGAGGAGATCAAGCGATAGATCCAAGAACTGCTCCACAAGGAGCACATCCGTCTCAACCCATCACCTTGCGGGAGCCCAATCATGTTGGTACAAAAGAAAGATGGAACCTGGCGACTCTGCATTGATTACTGGGATCTGAATAAAATCATAGTTAGAAACTGGTACCCGATTCCCTGAATCGATGATCTCCTTGATCAACTCACGAGGGCCAAATACTTCAGTAAGATTGATTTGAAGTCTGGCTACCTCAAGGTCCCGATAGAACAAACAGATGTATGGAAAACCACCTTCAAATCAAAGCAAGGTCTTTCTGAATGGTTGGTCATGCCCTTTGGTTTGACAAATTCTCCAGCCACTTTCATGAGGATGATGGATGATATCCTGCGACCATTCACCAATACTTTTTTAGTGGTGTATCTAGATGACATTCTCATTTACAACAAGACTTGGGCCGAACACTTGTAGCATATTCATCAGGTTCTACACACCCTGTGGAAGCACAAGCTATATGCCAACTTGGAAAAATGATCCTTCGACATGGACAGGGCCCATTACCTGGGCTACATAATTGATCAGTATGGCATACATGTGAATCCAACCAAGATCCAAGTCATTCGTGACTGGCCAGCCCCAATCAAACTCACTGAGCTTCAGAGCTTCTTGGGCCTTGCCAATTTCAACCACAGGTTCGTTTTGGGATTCTCCCATATTACCTGGGCCCTTAGCCAAATAACCAGGGGTGGTGGTAAGGCAAAATTTGCGTGGGCTCGGTCCCAAAAAAAAGGGTTCGATGATTTGAAGCAATGCTTGTGCTTAGCCCCAGTACTTTCACTACCAAACCTGCAACATCCCTTTCAGATTGAGACAGATGCTTTAGACTATGTGGTGGGCGCTGTTCTCACTCAGCACGGCCACCCCGTGGCCTATCATAGTGAGACACTATCAGATGTTGTTCGTAAGTACCCTACTTATGACAAAAAAATGTACTCCATTGTGCAAGCCTGCCGCCAATGCAAACATTACATTCTTGGGAAGGAGAAAATCATCCACACTGATCTCTTCTGCTGACTTTGACAAGGTTATCAAAATGTATGTGACCTATTCTTCTGTGCCATATTCAAATTTCATCTTCATTTCCTAGACAACACTTTTCATTTCCAATTTCACTTAATACATATATGTTACTTGAAGTTCTCACAGCTGTAGCAATCAATTTTCATGAACCTTCTTTTCTTATCTCTCACTTTTGTGAATCAAAAGTAACTTTATGACTTTGGTCACACATTTGACTCACACATAGAAGATTATGTTTCATATCTTCTACTAGTAGAACATTTTCTGCCTCAATATTCTTGTTCCCAATTCTAACTGTGCTTTTTCCAATGATTTTAGTTGAATCATCATTACCGAAGGAGACTGATCCATATCTTTCCTTTCGTAATGTAAGAAATCTGTCTCTATCACCTGTCATGTGTTTCGAACAACCACTGTCAATATACGAACCATGTTTATCTTGCTTATCTTGTAGAGAGAGTGTGCATTCTTCATTGCTATATTGATCCCACTTTCTTATCCATGTCTTTTTTCTGAGGTTCATGTCTGTGATTGTTATTATTCTGTTGCGGTTCTCTAGGATGGACTATCATTCTGTAATCTTTGGCCATGTGTCCAAAATTGTTACATTTGTAACATTCCACTTCAATGCTCAAATTTTCAAACCCGTTGTAACTTATTCTTTGTGTTTCACTAGGCCTTCTTGGATAACCCCTTTGTGTATGACTTTCAAAGTTGAATTTGTTCCTATTGTTAGCTCTGCAATTCACATATTTATGTCCAAAATTATTACATGCATAACATAAACCAAAAAATATAGTTTGATACCTGGGAGTTGAAGATATTTTGAAAGGAGGTAATCTTATAAATTCTTCTTCTTCTTGAGGCCTATCTGTCAGTTGTTGATTCTGAAATCTGAATCTTCTCGGTGGAGGAGTGTCCCTGTAATATTCTTTGTAGATATTCCTATCCCCCTTGATTGTTTTTGCATAGTTTTTTGGATATGTTTCTTGCTTTGTTGTTTTGGAGCTTGATCCTTTTTCCATCTGATTGTATCCAAATCTGAACTTGTCATGATGATATTTTTGACTTCTAATAATGCCATCCAAAACTTTTGAGTTGTTCTACATATTTTTCTTTTGAAGATCCTTTATTAATGTGACAATATCTACTTCCAAATTTCCATTGATCTTATCTTTTTCTTCTAGCTGTTATTTCAGTGTTTCTTCAATTATTTCATCTTCTTCTATTTGAACCTTCAAATTTGTGATCATTTGTTCTAGTTCTNTTCATATCTTCTACTATTAGAACATTTTCTACTTTTGTATTCTTGTTCCCAATTCTGACTGTGCCTTTTCCAATGATTTTAGTTGAATCATCATTTCCGAAGGAGACTGATCCATCTCTTTCCTTTCTTAACATAAGAAACCTGTCTCTATCACCTGTCATGTGTTTTGAAAAAACACTATCAACATACTAACCACGTTTCTTCTGGTTAGCTTGTAGAGAAAGTGTGCATTCTTCATTGCTGTACTGATTCTACTTTCTTATCCATTTCCTTTTCTGAGGTTCCTGTCTGTGATTGTTGTTGTTTTGTTGTGTTTCTCTAGGAGGGATTGTCATTCTGCAATCTTTGGCCATGTGTCCAAAGTTGTTACACTTGTAGCATTCCACTTCAGTGCTTAATGATTCAAACCTGTTGTAAATTCTTCTCTGTGTTTCACTAGGCCTTCTTGGATAACCCTTTTGTGTATGACTTTCAAATTTGTTTATGTTCGGGTTGTTAGCTCTGCAATTCACAACTTTATGTACAAAATTATTACATGCATAACATAAACAAAAAAATATAGTTTGATACCTTGGAGTTGAATATCTTTTGAAAGGAGGCACTCTTATGGATCCTTCTTCTTCCCGAGACCTATCTGTTTCTGTCGGTCATTGATTCTGAAATCTGAATATTCTCGATGCAGGAGTGTTCCTGTAATTTTCTTTGTAGACTTTCGTATCCCCTTTGATTGTTTCTGCATAGCTTTTTGGATATGTTTCTTGTTATGTTGTTTTGGAGCTTGACCCCCTTTCTGTTTGATTGTATCCACGTCAAAACTTGTCATGATTAGGCCTTTGACTACTGATAATGCCATTCAAAACTTTTGAGCTGTTCTGCATATTTTTCTTTTGAAGATTCTTCTTAATGTGACATTCTCTGGTACCAAATTTTCAATGATCCCGTCTCTTCCTTCTAGCTATTCTTTGAGTGCTTCTTCAATTCTTTTATCTCCTTCAATTTGAACCTTCAAATTTGTGATCATTTGTTCTAATTCCTAAGTGTCTTCTTTCTTGTCTAGTTCTGCTTGTAGCTTCTTGTTTTTCCTCTTTTCTCTTCTGATAACTTCTATGGCACTCAAAAATTCCTCTCGATAGTCAACTTTTTCCTTTTCAATTTATTCTTCGAATTCTTCATAATATTCTTCGGCTTCTTCATATTCTTCTTTAGAGTCTTCTACTACCATGAATAAAACTCTTTCTGTCTCACTATCACTGACTTCATCTTCATCTGATGATGATATGTCTTCTTTGGTGCATAAGATTTTCTTGAAAAATTTCTTTGTGGTTATTTTGCCTTTATATGTTTGTTTGTTTTTTGAGTAACCTTCATCATTTCTCATTTTCTTATAAGGACATTTGTTACAAAAATGACCAATACCATCACAATTAAAACAAATTAAAGGAAGCTTACCTCTATACCTGCCGTCAGTTCCCTTGTTTAGTCTTTTGAAAAAGTTGGCCATTTCTTCATCATCTTCCGAGATGTCACTATTGCTGCTATGTTCTTTTTCTTGTTGCTTTCCCTTTTTCTTTGATCTTTTGGATTTTTCAAAGGCTGCTTCTTTTACATCTGGATTTTCTTGTTTAGTTCTCATTTCATATGCTGTGAAGATTCTGTTGATTAAGGTTGGTTGTCATTGATGTCAATCCTTGAAGAAAACTCCATAGCACAAAGGTTTAGGTAATGGACCAAATATTGTTTGATGTAAATATGACTCATTCTTGTTTTGTCATGGTTGATAAGAAGTAAATATGGATGAACTCCAAAGTGGTCCCCTTATGGTGAAAGCTCCCACGGGAAGATGCTTTGTGGAGTAAGAGAACCCATACTTAATTGTGGAATAATGAGATGAAGGAAAGTGAATTTGTCAGGGAAAATATCCTATATGGATAGTTCTTTTCATGTCATTTCTAGTGGTATGTGGAACGTCACATAATTCCTCATGGTTAGAGAGTTATGGCCATGAGAAGTTGGAGACCCCAGGTTTGGGTAATGAACCCAAGTTTGTTTGTTGGGTAACGGTATGAGTTATGATATATTTTTAGATAATACTATTCTATATGGATAGTACATGTCAT
>JASDQU010508967.1:20334-33593 GCA_032191745.1 Picea mariana | reverse complement strand
AAAAATGCCAATAAGGGCTAGAGGATGAAAGTCAAGTGACCAAAGCAAGAACAAGCTTAAAAAACCTAGATCAGATCCAGCAAGCAATTGAAGCAAAAGATATGTAAACCAGTGAGATGAAGTGTCAAAAAGACTTAAATCAACCTTACTGAGCTATTGCAAAAGTCAAAACTTGATTTCAAAAATTTTCAAAATCTGCCCGCAGGTAAGCCTTGGACACAGTGCGGGAAACTCAAATTCTCGCAGGCCAGTTAAGTACAGACTGCGAACAGTTTGCACTGGAGTATATACGCAATCTGAAAACTATAAGGGTTCTCGCAAGCTAATAATTAGCACAGTGCGGGAATCCCTGAAAGTAAAGAAAAATTTGAAAAATCAAGCAAACTCCAAACTGGTTCTTTAACACAGAAGATCTCTCAGGGTATCCTGAAGACTCAGAAGTTTACAAATCAGGAGAAAAAAGAAACAAGAGAAAATGGCCATAAAAAGTTCAAGAAACCAAAAATACAAAGGGATAAGTTTCTCAGCGGAGTCGCCAATTTTGTTTATGGATAAATTCGTGAGTGCGGACACAGACCAATCTCCCCAGATCCACCTGGATCTGGAACAAAACGTGACAGAATACTACTCTTTCTCTAGATCTAGCTATTGAATGAACTAAGAGAAATGGATAGTGGACATACCTTATGAACGCTCTCCTTTAATCTATGTTGTTCCTCGCTCTGCTCCAATGCTCTTGTGTCGTCCAATCACAACAACACAAACCAATCACAGCAAAGGCATTAATCTATTCAATACCTAGTCTATACATGTGATCAAGGAATCATGTAATAAGATGACATCATCATTATGGGAAAGGGACATATTCATATATTGCATTAACTGAAAGAGAAATATACAACCTGAGCCTTGATGTCGTAGATCTCCTTTCGATGGCTCCTAGCTTTGACACACACACTTGCTCAAGCATGAAGAAGTTGAAACACATATGATGACCTTGCTGTCGTCTCTTGCTGCTGTAGCTTCAATCCTTCATACAGCCTTGCACAAGTTCTCCAATCAATCTCTTGCTAGCTTGCTTCTTCTTCTAACTTCTAAACATTTCCATGAGCAATCTCCTCAATATATAGGAGAAGATTGATTAGTTACTTGGATAGGGAGTAATCCCAAGATATATGGAAAGCCAGTATTTTACCAACCATTCAAACTCCAACTCATCCTTCTAGAAGATTCCTTCTAGAAGGATCGAGAACTTATTCATTTTCCTTCCTTAGAAACAAGTTCGCACCCTGGCTTTGATCACAGTGCGAGAGGTTCGCAATCCAGCTGAATGCAGCCTGCGGGAATAAAGGATTCTCGCAGGAGAGTATATATGCAGCCTGCGAACTATTTTCAAAATATGATTTTGAGAAAATGACAAGTGTAACCTTCTTTAGGAAAATGTTCTTAATGAAGAGTTTGATCTTCCATTATCATAATATCATCTCGATAACCAAAAATGTAGATAACAGTGTCTCTAGTGGGTTGGTGCCTACATATTGCTAAGTTGGTGCTCAACTAAGGGGATTGATGTCTTCTATAGGTTGGTGCCTACAAATATTGTAGCTATAGGTTGGTGCCTACAGACACTGCTAAGTTGGTGCTCAACTATGGGGATTGGTGTCTTTTGCAGGTTGGTGTCTATAAACATTGTAACAATAAGTTGGCGCCTACATGCTTTTATAAAATAATTGTTTTGTGGTTTTCTCCCATTTGGGTTTCCACGTTAAATCTCTGTGTACTGTGGATTGTATGATTATGTATTTATCATTAATGGTTATAGTGGTAAAGTAACACATTGATAAATATTGAAAGAAAATAAAAAGCTAGTCTTATACTAATTCACCCCCCCTCTCAGTATAAGTAAGTGTGCCAACGATGTGCTCGAGCTCGACGCCACAAGGCTTACACTATGAACTTAAACATTAAAGCACAAAAATAATAAAACTTTGAAATAAAATTAACATGATACGATGGGACAATCAACCTGAACAATACTCTTTAAAAAAATTGATCTTTTATTAAAAAAGCATCTCCAAACTACTTTGACATTTTCATTTACTCCTCTAAACATATATTTGTGACTAGCGGAATCAATAACTGGTTGAGCACGTACTTGCGTGACATGTGGTCGTGTTATCCGCCAGCTACCACTATAACCTCCAAGCATGCCGATGCGACCCCTTACGTGACACACAAGGTAAGTCAAGGGTTTTGATATGATGACTTCACATAATGGAGTGCCTTAACTGGTCGAGCATGTACTCGCGTGACATGTGGTCGTGTTATCCGACTGCTACCACTATAACCTTCAGGCATGCCAATGCAAACCCTTACATGACACACAAGGTAAGTCGAGGGTTTCGATATGGTGACTTCACATAATAGAGTGCCTTAACGATACACTCCATCAATAACTATTCTACACCTTAAAAGCAATATTTTAATTATTTTATAATGTTTAAATTGTAAAATTTTAAAGTGTAAGTGAGAATTTTTAATTATATGGGATTGGTATATAACTTCAATCACTATTCTAAATATAGATGTAAATTAAGGGCAAACACGTATATTATTAAAAATGTTAAAAACAAGAAGAAACAACTACCACTATTATAAAATTATTTTATTAAAAAGATCACTTACAAAACAAATAATATTACTCTTTTAAATACTTGGTATTTATTACTACTCTTTTCAATATTTAATATTTGGTATTTATTATTTTTTTCTTTTATTTGTATATGATAATAACTTAATTTTAAAACATTATTATTATTATTATTTATTTATGCATTACATTTTATTTTACTAATTTATATTTGTAGAATTTAAAGTCGTGAAATAAAACAGAATTAATGTTAAAAGCTATAAAGTTTAGTTTGTATTTTTATGTTAGTATATTTTCATTATATTTTAAAATTTACACTTTTTTTTTTAATAATTTATATATGTAATTTAAAATGATAAAATTAAATTAAATTAAAGCTATAAAGTTTGTATTTTTATGGTGTATAGTTTCATTATATTTAAAAATTTACAGTTTTTTATTTTTATGATTTTTACATTAGTATTTTAATAATTTATATATGTAATTTGAAATGATAAAATAAAGTATAATTTAATATTAAAGTTATATAGTTTGTATTTTTATGTTTTATATATTTATTGTGTTTTAATAATCCATATAAGTAGAAGTTAAATTTTAATTTAGTTCAATGGGTTTGGTTTTATAGGTAAGGTTTTATAGAGAAATTATTTCAAATTTTATATTATTTTAATTTAATGATTAAACCACTCAAATGATATGTTTTTATATTAAGATTTGTATTAAAAAATTGATGTGGGGCACCATGCATCATAGTAATACAAACATAAGAAGCTTTCTAAAAGCTAGTCTTTCATAAATTCTCCAAATTTTAAAATCACTGTATAAAGATTAAATTGTTTAACTATTTCAAAAGCATAACACAAAGGCTTATAGGTATAGATCTTATAGAATTAGCTTCGAATTAAAACATATTTGCAATACATAATTACTGCTTTTGGATAGTTATCCCCCACTTAAGCAAAGAATCTAAGGTTAATTAATTTCCTAATAACACATTTGACTCTAAATTGTTTTATCTATTTCAAAAGCATAACAAAGAGCCTTATAAGTATAGATCTTATAGAATTAGCTTTGAATCAAAACATATATAATTACTGCTTTTGGATAGTTATTCCCCACTTAAGAAAATAATCTAGGGTTAATTGATTGCTTGATAAAATATTTGACCCTACCTCCTTTTCTTTCCATTGCCACATTGACTTCCTTCCCCTTGTCAGAGGAGGAGAGAAACGAGGGCCTTTCCTCAAGGTGTTAGAGAAAGACAATGATTTAAAAGTCTCAGATAAACATGCATGCTGCACTAAGAACTTACGGGAGAGTCTTATTCCCCTACTTCCTCCTCTTATATCTTTACATCCTCTGATTCCTCTGTTGTTTCTTCTTCTTCCTTCTCTTCCTCTGTTTCCTCCTCTTCTATCCCTAATGTATCCAAAAAAGTTTCCTTGCTTGCTTCCATTGGAGTCTCTTCATGTTCCTAGCTTATTTATTTTGTTGGATCATCTTCTATGGCCTTTGATGAAGTTTTTGCTAGATCCACTAGTGATACCACTCCATCTTTAGGCTCCAAAGGGATCACAATTGATTTTGCTTCTACACTACCCTTATCCACTTCCTCTAAGACTTTGAGGAACTCAAATGTATTATTATTCTTAATGGTTGAGTTTTTCTGAGTTTCCTTTAATTGTTGCGTACTGTTAGAGTTTTTCTTTCTTTTCTTATTAGTGGCTAGATTAAAACGGTTCTAATCTTGATTACTAGAAGGGTTCATTTTCTGCTTTGAAGGAGACTTGATTTCTTGGGTCTTCGAACAATCTTGGCAAAGTGTCCATATTCACGGAAAACATTGCATTTGAACAAAATCTGCTCATAATCTAGGGCTTGTATATGGCTGCTCATAATTTTGTTTTACCAAACCAAATTTCATTATAACATGTCCTTTTGTTCTTCCAACCACTCACATAATCACCGGTGTTCACACTCCTTCTATGGCCACCCTATTTGCAGTGCTCTACAATGTTGCTTCCTTGGTTTGATAGCTTCGCCAATAGATTCCATACATTTTCAAATTTTGTAAAATAATGTACATTTTAATTTTTTCTCTATGGGGTAACCATGCCTTCTCCAGTGAGAAGAGACCAGGAAAATTGTTTGTTACCTCCTTATTTTCAATTTTTAGATTAAAATTTAAAATTGGGCTTAATTTTGGTTGTCTTTATATTTTGAATTTGTTTTTGCATGGTGCGCTTCATGGGCTTGGCTCGCCCTAGACTTGTCGGTGCATCCTATGAATTTACAAGAAGTACCACTAGTGGTGTGCCTAAAACTACACAACACACCTCTAAAACTAAGCACACGAGATATATAAAAGTGATATGGGATAACATTGATATTTTTTAGGCTTTCGACATTAGAGCACTGCCTAGAGAACAAAATTATGAGGTTGATTTGTTAGTAGTAGCAACATCCACTATAGAACTGTGTGATGGGTTTCTTTCCAGAGATTGTAAAATAGAAGTTATATTCTGGCCCTTAGTTAGGAATAACCAAGAACATTAGCTAATTTTCCATGACGATCCTTAGATTGTTAGGTTCCTGAACAATTTGCATGAATTCTAAGATAAGGTCAAGATGATGTTGGTGATTACAAAATAGAGGACCTTCCAGATAATATGTTTTTTTAGGGGGTTGTTCCTTTGGAAAGGATGTCTAATGGAAATTATATGTATAAGAAGCCACCAAGTGAGGATCAACCCCAAGAAGTCATCGAGATAAATATTGGATGCAAAGAGAACCCACAAATAATTAAGATTGGGAAGGGTACTACCCTTGAAGAAAGGAAGAAAAATGAAAATTTGATCAAGGAGTACATAGACATATTTGGCTATTCCTATGATTATTTAAATGCATATAAAGGATATATTATCCAACACATGATTCTGCTTAAAGAGGAGGAAAAATATTTCAGGAAAAAGTCAAGGAATATCATTCCTAAACTTGCCCCACTTATCCATAAGGAGCTATAGAGGATGCTTGTGGCTAATATTGTTGCGTCCACCGGGCATTCCTCATGGGTGTCAAATTTGGTGGTTGTGAGAAAGAAGAAAGGAAATATTACACTATGCATGGATTTTATAAATCGTAAGCAAATTTCTCTTAAAGACAATTACCCCCTCCCAAATATGAAACAACTATTACATAGAGTCACGAGAGTAGAAATGCTTTCTATGTTGAACAATTTTCTGGATATTATCGAGTCATAGTTAATAAATAATACTTGCATAAGACAACTTTCATGACACCATGGGGTATGTTCAAGTACCTCATGATTCCCTTTGGATTACTTAACGTTGGATCTAATTTCTAAAGGGAAAAGGATTTTGCATTCAGGGACTTAATTGGTAAGTTGATCGAGATATATCAGGATGATCTTGTGGTGTTTTCTAAGGATATATATTCTTATGTAGATCACTCGAGGCAATTTTTTGAGAGGCATCGTCGATACAACACTTTGTTGAATCCTAATAAGTCAGTTTTTGGGGTAGATCATGGGAATTTGTTGGGACATATTATCTCAAAGAAATGAATCCACATTGATCCTACTAGAGTAGATGCCATAAAGAAGATCTCTCTCCCAAATAAAAGAAAGACCATGCAATCCTTTTTCATTAAAATAAACTTCATTAGGAGGTTTATCTCGAACTTTGTTGAAATCTTAAAACCTTTATCCAATTTTCTGAAGAAAGATGCCAATGTGAATCCACACCCTTGACAGGGATGGGAAATTTGAAGAAGTTATGGTTGTCATTACCTTTGTAAAAAATAACGATGTATGTAGCCCAAGCTTCCATAACTACGTGCACGACCTACCCAACCAACCTCTTACATGCATTTAATGTTTGGTTTAATAAATCAAGGGAGGTCGGTGGATTCATTAATGACACATGGTGGAAAGGAGATAATATCTAAGCATGACACTAGGCATTATAGGATTCACTTTCACTTAGGCTCCCTTTCCTCTCCCCCTTTGGTGGAATCAAAACTCCTCTTGTTCTCATGCCCTACACAACCAATTAAGACCATTATATATTATATTCCATTATAAATATTGAAATAGACTTATTTTACCATGACAAGCCTGACTTGTGGTCCATACAAGTTTATTTACATGATACATGCATAGCCATTCACTAGTTGAGCATTGGTCTTGAGCTGTACATTAGAAATCCATACTGACATACTTACATTATTTACATAATATGATTCAATATAATCCAAGGGTAAAAAATGGGGTATAAGAGCAAGGGGATGGGTTTTCTTTGCCTAATGACATGACGATACACATGGGAGAAGATCCCATGGGAGGGGATTAGGGTGGTGTGCCTCGACATGCCTCTGGATATAGGGAGTCTTTGATGATGTTGGGATGCATATATGTGTAAGATGAGAGGTGTTAATTATCCCTAATGGTGGGAAATGCATTATTTATAGTGGTGGGTGGACTTGTGATATGTAAATTGATCCAAAAAAATAATATTTCCTTCATGGGGAAAAATCATAGTGAATAATATCAAGGATTAAACCGCCTTCATGGCATACATAAAGATAAAACCAAGAAGAATGTTGTAATTGAGTGGAGCATCTACAATCTATGCGTCAATTAGGACAATATTGTCCCCCAGTTCAACTAGAAATTTTGAAAGAGACCTTTAGGCCAAGAAGGATGATAATCATAGGCATGAAATGTGATAATGGATGATATTATCTTAGAGCATCCTAACTTCCTCTAGACCATGGTGGACATGACACAAGTATATGCACCTTTGTTAATGATGCAATGATGTATGATAAGGTTTTTTATTGTGATTGGTATTTGAAACGTAACCAAAGGGGGAATCCTTAGGTCAAATTTTTCTAAGTCAAAGGTCATCAAGAATGAATTTGATGGATTTATAGCACCCAAGGTTGATAGTAAGGCATTACATTGGGAAGGATAGGTTTAAAGAACCTTGAGTGTTGACATGGTGTCGGGTGATTGGGATAAATCATTAATGATACGATAACTATGTGCATCCTGTTGTTCCAGAGTCTATACTTAAGGCTTAGAAGTACAATGTCTAGGCATCCAAAAGTGAGTAAAGGGTAGAGAAGGAAGAAACGTCAACCTTCGGCAAGGGAAACTGGGGATGATTTCTGTGTTGGTGTTGTCTAGCTTCCAACTATTCCTGAATGTTTATATTCCGTTCAATTGCTGCCCATGAATGTTCGAGTTCAACCCGGGTAGTGGTTGTTTTAAGAATAGTATCAAAAAGGTTCAAGGCAATATGTGTTTGATATGATAGTCCAGGTTCGATATTAGGTTGTCTTGTTACAAGGAAAGTCATGGAGGAACAGAAAGATAAGAAAATCTCAGGGGGAATTTAAGTGTTGTCTCAATTTCGGTCGTATAAAAGAGAGTTTACAGTTTCAGGAGTGAAAAAAGGGTGCAAACCAAAGGCCCTTTCCCGTAACTGAGTTATATTTTGATAAAAATGTATGTGGTGGGAGAAAACATTAAGCTGTCTATCGAGTAAGGCTCCTATCAAGGGAGAATCTCACGTATAAACATAAGAAGAAAAATGTAAAGAAATAACCCGATGAAGCATAAGATATATATAGAATTCTTAAAGTGTTGACTGGTCTTATACCTGCTGATAACTGGTACAGAGGAAAAACAGTAAACAATATAGAAAACCAAAATTAATTTACTATAGTAGAGGTTGTACTAAATTATAGCGAAGCATTCATCGGATACAAATATGAAATGAAATGAAATATGAGATACAAGGAAACAAACTCATAACACAGTCATGACGGAATTGAGAATCTTCGGATTTGCTTTATATTAACTCTCAAAATGGAAAACCTCTATTACAATCGACACAAAAAGGTCCAACCTTTTTTCTTTCTTCCTATGGTATATTTATACAGTTTTACATAAGATGGAATCTCAATCGTTGCAAAATTTTCAGTTATGATAAGGAGGAGAGCAATCGTTCCATTTCTTCATCTCTGTCTTTATTTGGTGCTAGAGGCTTGTCCTCACGCATGCTCGGTACAAGTGGCACATCTTTCCACCAGCTGAGATATCAGCCTTGACGGTTCTGCTTGACAATCGGCTTCAAAAGAGTAACAATCTCGGGCTAATTGCGGTAACCTTTCTTCCATCTATCTGTCTATGATGTCGATAGCGCACAATTGCACACTTGGTTTAATCATACATTTATCTATTTGAACTATGTCTGCCATAGTTACTTGTGAGATCTCGACCGAATCTCTTTCCTCTTTTTCATTTAAATCAAGTGAGATTTTCGCTATATTCATTTGACTCAATGCCTCGGCATTACCTTCGCTATCAATGCCTAATAGATTACCATCTATAGAACCAAAAGCCTCTTCTAAGGATTTCGTTACCCTCTTGGCTTGCAGCTTACCTTCTGAGATACTGTGCTCCCATTCTTTTAATAAAATATTTCCTCTGGTCTGCTCCGAAATGGAAAACCTGGGAGTACTTCCCGATTCCCTGTTGTTTGTAGCTATTACAGCCTCTTGAAAAGTGACCTGAGTTGCTCCAGCTTCTCTTTCTCTGACATATAAATTTTCCAAAACTTGATTAACAAGTAAGAAGTTGTCTTGAATCACCTCTACCTTGGCAAGTAAATTTCACTGGGCCACAGAAACTCTCCTCTGAATCTCCATCGCCTAGGACTGGAACATCCCGATATTTATAACTTTACTTTCGGCGATTTCCACTCTAGCCTGTAGCTGTTCGATCAAGTCTTTTTGCTGGCCCGCTTGTATCTGACCATTCTGAACCACCAGCTCTGCTTGTTCGAGCTTAGTTTTGAGTATCTCTATCTCACTTTTATCGGCCAACCTTGCTTGTTCTATCCCTACACTCGCTTGGTCCTTGGCAGCCTCCTCTGTTGTGGCTAGTCTGGCTTCTAGGGTTTTGATGAGGTGATTTTTTCACTTCAGTTGGTTTTTCAAAACCCCGACTGAAAATTGATTCGCTGTGGCATATGCCCCTAATGTCTCGGCTATTTCTATCGTGAACTGTTCATTCTTCTTGTCTTTCCCATCAGTCAATACTTTGTACTTCTTAGTTGTTGATTCCCCTTCCTGATAGAATTCTCTATTTACCACAACCTTTCTTTTCTTATCAAAGAAAAACTCATTTGGAGGGAGCTCTTCCATCCTTATAGGTCTCAATTCTTCATTTAAAATCCACCCTGCGTCAATATTTCCCTTAGTTGACTGCAAGGGAGTAATGGATGCGATGGGATCTCCGATTTGCTTAGCTGGTTGCCCTGGAGTAGTAACCATAGTTTGTTTTTTCGGCGGGTCGGGAGTCTTTATCTCTGTTTTCGGACTCGTAGTTTTCTCTTCCTCATCTTGGTGTTTTTCTTGACTGGGTGTTGCATCTTTGGAGCCTTCAACATCTTTTTGTTTCACCTTCGTTGTACTTGGATTCTCACCCTGCAATACTGCGGGAAGACAACTGCGTTGATGTTCTTGGAATTTCAGAACATCGGCCCTCTCTTCAGGTGCCAAGGTTTGTATCCGAGCTAAAATCTTGGCATAAGATCTTGCGCCTCAGAAAATGTCATCTGAGGGTGAATTTTCGTGTTCGAACCTTTTGAGTCCGCAACTGGCCAAATGATTACTTACGACCCTTTGTGGATCGTGCTTCTTGAATTCAATAAGAACCAATTTTAGGCCTTCCATGGCTGCTGCCTCAGCTTTATCATGCCCAAAATCTAACAAAGAATATGAATTTAAATGAACAGAAAAAGGTGGCCATACCTTCTTTGAATATCCCTTAAGCTCCTTGCTTATGCCACCGATTACTATTTGTCTAGCAACCTCACGACAAGCTAGCTTGTCGGTTATGCATAATGGTAATGCATGCGGGGGAACAAAAGCCCCGAAAACTCTGAGATATGAGAATTCGGATTCTACATACTAGTCAGCTATACTGCTCAAATTCATCACTATACTATCCGAGATCCTGGGTGGCAGGTGGCTGAAAATAGTGACATGCAGCGATACCATTACCCAGTTAAAGATTTCATATATGAAATCTTCCGCTTTGTTTTCCCACAATTTTGAATGATAGACGTGGATGGGCTCGGTCTCTGATGGATTCCAACTCTAGCTCATTAAGGGAAAGGGTGTTAGAAAACACACGACGTCCATAATGTAAGCGGACATAAAAAATGAAGCAATCTTTCCGCTTTCTTTCTGTTCCCGATACTCTGCAACTCGACTGGTCAAGCTATCAGACAACATTTTCGCCCAGTCGAAGGAACAACCTTCGATGACTTGATGTATTAGAGGCACCCATTGAATAAAGAAATGTGTGGTGTCCTCTCTCTCATATAATCTGCAGGTCATCATAGCTATATACTTGAACTGTGGTTCCAAGGAAGCTATTGAATATATACCATTACTGTCTGCCCTGAAATTCGCAGGGTGTGAAACCCAATCTCTGATTAAGCTGGACATAGTCTTGTCATATTGCACACATTCCTTCTGTTTGAACTTCTCCAAGAATTCAACATTGTATGTAAGGTCCGATACGGTAGGCAACTTGTACATAGCCTGCAGTTGTTTTGGTCTGAAAGTCCCGATGGTGACCTTCTGCTCATTGATGATGGTTCTGGTTGGTATGTCCACATGGTCTAATGCCCACCAGACCATATCATAGTAAGGGAGCAGTCGTGGCCTGGCCGCTACTTTATGCATTCCAGATTGGACGATGATCTTATATTTGGTGGTTATGTCGCCATTTTCATTGTCACTGGAATCATCAAAATAATCTACTAATTTAGCCTGTAGAACATCAGAAACAAACAACCAGGTCGGGACAGAGTCGACACTTCGAGGTGAAGTATCAACGACGTTGTCTGAACCTTGTCCCGAAACCTCAACGTTGGCTTTAGACGCTTTTCGTGGGGCCATGACAGGAGATCTTGCTTTATCTCTTCTGCGATAAAAATATGTATACATATAGAAATTAGTTCGCTGAGAAAAGTGTGCTCTGCGTAATATAGAAATGAATTTGTGATAACGAATAACAACTCTATATATTGAAAAACTCAGTACTTTTTAAGAACAGATCGGTCAAATCACGCTTAAATATAAATTTAGCAATAAAAACCCAATCTTTACTTGTCGATTCGCCTTGTTTCTAATTAATGCCATAAATTTTGGCGGTTCGAAATGTCAGTTGGCGTAAGGAAGAATTAAGACTGCCTTGTAAACTGTGCATGCATCAAATCACAGGAAATACTGGCTTAGCTCAATTAATCAGTTTTTACCAAGGTTAATTAATCTTTTGGCACTCATTGCATCGAGAATTTTTGCTTTAACCCTTTGAACCTCTAACACCCGAGATTGCGATGATTGACTTTGGTTAATAAAAAACGTAATTGTGATTAGGCGCTTAATTAATTATGTGATTATTTATATCGCAATTTCGCGACTTGGAGCTTTGAAGGTATAGCTTCTGGGAAGTTTGTATGCTGAGTTGTGAAACTGCGAGATCGCGATGATATGTTTTAATTAAAAGGGAGGGTAAAATCGGATTAAGTGTTTAATTAATTATGTTTATATATTTATCACGACTTCGCGACTCGGGGCTTTGATAGTGTAGCTTTTTAAAAGAAAATATGCTGAGTTGCGAATTTTCGACAAAACTTAACCACGACTAAGATTTTACCTTTAATCTTAACACGGGTTACTAAAATAAGAAATTCGGGGTTTCGACAATCGGGGTTACGACAGTAAGACTTTTGGATTTAGTAAACGTCGAGACGCGAAACCCTGATGATGCTTAACCATAATTTATGAAAATTTTAATCTCGTTACTGACCTGGGTAAAATTTTAAAACAATTTCTCCGTTTCGTTGTTCGGGACTTGTGAACTATGTGATCTATAACATCCGACATACGAAATCCCAAGGTAAAAAAAAAGGGGGGGGGAAATATTTGACAAAAAGTAGAACTCACCTTGAGAGTAAGATAACCATCGCCACTCGCGTGATGAGACTTTAGAGATTTTGAAACAACAGAAGGAAAATATGAAAACCATCTTTCGATTTCGAGCATTAAGACACGAAATTCAAAATGGGCTAAAAAACAAATGCGGTTCCAACACATCCAAAACATGTGGATTACGTGTAGTATGACATAAAGGTTCCTTTGGTACATGGGGTATAGGGTTAGAATTAGGTTGAGATATTTACAAAGCATTGAAAATTGAGGGTTGGTCATCATCACATTTCACTAAAATAGGCTCGGACATGCAATATGTCTAGTTGTAAGTTTAAAGGTGAATGTTCATTGAGTTCATGTAGATGTCTTGAAATGGCTAATCTATTGGCTAGGAAGAATTAGATGATTGAGAGTAGGATGGGGCCTCTAATTAGTAAGTGACTACTCCATTCTGGGAGAAGGGGTTTCACAACACTACTAGTTGTGAAGGATTAGGTTTTCCATATTGTGTAGTATTATTCCCTTGTGGGGAAACATTTTTATTCTATGACATTAAAATATTTTGAGGTGGTCA
>JASDQU010508967.1:8177-19300 GCA_032191745.1 Picea mariana | reverse complement strand
GGGAAAGGGTGTTAGAAAACACACGGCATCCATTATGTATGCAGACATAAAGAATGAAGCGATCTTTCCGCTCTCCTTCTATGCTCGATACTCTGTAACTCGACTGGTCAAGCTATCAGACAGCATTTTCGCCCATTCGAAGGAACAGCCTTCGGTGACTTGATGTATTAGAGGCACCCATTGAAGAAAGAAATGTGTGGTGTCCTCTCTCCCGTATAATCTGCAAGTCATCATAGCTATATATTTGAATTGTGGTTCCAAGGAATCTATTGAATATATACTTTGCAGGGTGTGAAACCCAATCTCCGATTAAACTGGACATAGTCTTGTCATATTGCACACATTCCTTCTATTTGAAGTTCTCCAAGAATTCGACATCGTATGTAAGGTCCGACACAGTAGGAAACTTGTACATAGCCCACACTTGTTTGGGTCTGAAAGTCCCGATGGTGACCTTCTGTTCATTGATGATGGTTTTGGTTGGTATGTCCACATGGTCTAATACCCAGTGGACCATATCATAGTAAGGGAGAAGTCATGGCCTGGCCACTACTTTATGCATTCAATATTGGACGACGATCTTATATTTGGTGGTCAGGTCGTCTTTTTCATTGTCACTGGAATCATCAGAATAATCTACTAATTCGGCCTGTAGAACATCAGAAACAAACGACCAGGTCTGGACAGAGTTGACACTTCGAGGTGAAGTATCAGTGACATTGTTTGAACCTTGTCCTAAAACCTCAATGTTGACTTTAGACGCTTTTCGCGGGGCCATGACGGGGGATCCTGCTTTAACTCTTCTGCGATAAAAATATGTATACATACATAAATTAGTTCACTGAGAAAAGGTTTCTCTGTGTGATATAGAAATGAATTTTGTGATAGCAAGTAACAACTCTATATATTCAAAAAACTCAGTACTTTTTAAGAACAGATCGATCAAATCACGCTTAAATATAAATTTAGCAATAAAAACCCAATCTTTACTTGTCGATTCGCCTTGTTTCTAATTAATGCCATAAATTTTGGTAGTTTGAAATGTCAGTTGGCATAAGGAAGAATTAAGACTGCCTCACAAACTATGCATGCATCAAATCACGGGAAATATTGGCCTAGCTCAATTAATCAGGTTTTACCAATGTTAATTAATCTTTCGTTACTCATTGCATCAGGAGTTTTCGTTTTAACCTTTTGAACCTCTAAGACCCGAGATTGCGACGATTATTTTTGGTTAAAAATGTAATTATGATTAAGTGCTTGATTAATTACGCGATTATTTATATCGCAACTTTGCAATGTGGAGCTTCAAAGGTATAGGTTCCGGGAAGTTCGTATGCCAAGTTGCAAAAACGCAAGATCGTGAAGATATGATTTAATTAAAACGGGGGATAAAACCAGATTAAGTGTTTAATTAATTATGTTTCTATATTTATTGCGACTTCGTGACTCGGGGCTTTGAGAGTGTAGCTTTTTAAAGGAAAACACTCTGAGTCACCAATTCCTGACAGAGCTTAACCGCGGCTAAGCTTTTTACCTTTATCATTAACGCGGGTTACTAAAACAAGAATCTCGTGGCTTCAGCTATCAAGGTTACGACAGTGAGACTTTTGGAATTAGTAAATTCCAAGACGTGAAACCCTGACAACTTAGCCATCATTTAGAAAAGTTTTACTCTCTCTACTGACCTGGGTAAAACTTTAAAGTGATCTCGTCATTTCACTCTTCGGGACTTGTGAACTAAGTGATCTATAACATACAACATACAAAATCCTAAGGTAACAAAAAGGGGAAAATCATTTGAACCAAAAGTAGAATTTGCCTTGAGAGTATGATAACCATCGTTGTTCGCGTGATGAGACTTTAGAGATTTTGGAACAAAATAAGGAAAATACGAAAACCATCTTTTGATTTCGAGCATTAAGATATGAAACTCAAAACGGGCTAAAAAAAACAAAGGCGGCTCCAACAGAGGGCTCATTTGTAGCTATGTTGGACATAGGGAAGACTCTCATCCCACTTGTGGGGGTGTTTTGAATTGTACATGCGTAGGATATGTATGACCATTCGGTTGATTACCTCAGTTTGGTGATCTATCTAGGGGTGGAAGGCAGTGGATTTGCTGAGTTTGGCATCTAGCAGTGACTATAGGCTTGAACAGAATGAGCTGAGGAACCGACTGTCACGATTTGAGATAATGGTTTGTGGGTTCCAAATATGTACCCATATGTGTTCAAAGAAGATCTTAGCAATGGATTTTGCTGTGATGTTCTTCTTGCAGGCAGCTAGAATCGCCATCTTTGAAAAGCGATCAATAACCACAAAAACACATTCATTTCCTCTCTTGGTGGATGGGAGGCCCGACATGTAGTCCATTGAGATGGATTCCCATGTCCTGTTAGGATTAGGAAGAGGGGTGTAAAKGCCATGTTTCTTAGTGGTCAGTTTGGCAATAGCGCAGGTGGTGCAGGACCTGATATACTTGCCTACATCCTGTGAAAGTTTCTTCTAGTAGATTTTTTTTTGAAGCACTGGCACTGTCTTTTCGACGCCAAAGTGTCCTGCCACTCGACTATAGTGAGATTGAAAAATCATCTTCATGTGCTCACTTGATGGAACACAGAGATGGCCCAGAACACAACATCCCATCCTGAAGATGGAAATTAGCGACCACTAAGCTGGATCCCAACATTTGGTAGGTGGTGGAGAAGTTAGGGTCTATATTGTAGAGGTGGGGCCATCTGTAGGTATTTTGGCTGCAAGAGTCTAGCACCATGGTGAGTGTTGCGAATGGATTTCAGTTGAGGAAGTCAAAAACTCGGTTGGTACTTCTATTTTATACTTGATGTTGAGGTGGAATTGTTGTAAGTATGTTGACCACTTTTGATGGTGGTCATTCTGCAATTTTCCTTGGGTCTGCATGAACTGTAGTGGCTCGTGATCCGTGTGGATGACTGTCTCCTTTCCAAGAATGTAATGTCTCAACCGCTGAAAGTCTTACAGAATGGATTACATTTCTTTGTCATAAGTAGGTTACATACAAACAACATCAGATAGTTTCTCACTATGATATGCCACGAGGTGGTCATGTTGAGTGAGAATGACGCCCACAACATAGTCTGAAGAATTGGTCTCGATCTCAAAGGGATGTTGCAAGTCTTGTAATGAAAGTACCAGGGATGAGAACAAACACTTATTCAAGTCATCAAAGGCTTTTTGTTGGTGTTGGACCCACTGACCACACTGAGAGGGGCAGGTGAATCATTGTAGGCCTCTTTTTAAAACTTCCCTTTCACAAAACTCAATTAGCAATCACCAATTACTCATCACTTATTGCCTGACATTTATAACTAGTTAAATGTGAACATACATCAACAACATATACCAACAAAAAATATCATCAATAAGTCATCACCACAAGGAACACAAAACACACAAGATGTATGTACAATTTTTTTGTTATTACGGACTACAATCCTTGGGTTATCAACAATAGCTAAATAGAGTTACAACTCCACAAGAGCACCATCTCTACAATACAAGAATCAACTTGCACAACTCAGCACCAACTAAAAAGAGGAATCAATCCTCAATAGATACCAATTTGTCAATAGGTACATGACCTGTCAGTAGTGCAGTATGCGTATGTATGTGTCCTACCAGTAGTACAACTCACGTATGTATGTAGCCAGTCTGTAATCCAGCCCGTGTATGACTTTTGAGTAATTAGGGTTTTCTCTCTATGAAAAATTAAGATCCGTTACAACCTTCAGTCACATCTACTTATGTATTTTATTGTCCAATCTGAACCATAACAAATCACAACACATCCGTTCTCTCTCACAACTTACTCATGTTTCTTAACCATACAATATGAATGCTACTTAATCATGTATAAGAAACCACTATACTATGGCAATAATATCAGTACTAAAACATAAGAGTGTTTCTCACTCTATCAATCAACCAACATCACCATATCAGAACAACCATACCAAGAATTCCTTAGGAATTCACCATACAATAAGCAAGAGTATCTATCAAGACAACTATGTAACCATACCAAAGTTTCTATGGAAAATATGAGCCTTAGAATGTATATCTGGAACTTTCCAGACTTCAAGAACCTAGCATCATCTCACACTCAAGTCTCCATTGAGGTCCATAAGAACTTGCAATCCCTCTCTTAGTCAGAATAGATATTCAATATATGATCAAGAGATGATTTTCACAAGAGACCCTTTCTTCTTATTTATACTCTTCAACTAGCTTCCTTAGAAGCATCTTCTAGGCCACTTTGTCCACATAGGCACTTTGTCCACATAGTCACCTATATCCAACTTTTCCCAATTTTCCACTTGTCCATATATCCAATAGCCACTCGACCACTTAACCCATTTTCCTCATGTTAGGGTTAACCTTCTTATAACCACTTTCCATAATTAGAAAGTTCTCCATTTACTTTATTATTTAAATAATCCTCCTTGACTTTGTCACTTCACTTTAAATAATCCTCTTTGACTTTGTCACTTCACTTTATTATTTAAATAATCCTCTTTGACTTTGTCACTTCACTTTATTATTTAAATAGTCCTTTTTGACATTGTCACTTCACTTTATTATTTAAATAATCATCCTTGATTTTGTCACTTCACTTTATTATTTAAATAATCCTCTTTGACTTTGTCACTTCACTTTATTATTTAAATAATCCTCTTTGCAAACACTTTGACTTCTTTGACCTTTTGGGGTTTCAAGCCAATCATATGAGGGTCCCTCAAATTTGTAAGGTCATAACTCTCAAACCGTGAGGAGTTATGTGATGTTCCACAGACCACCGAAAATGGATTGACAAGCATTATCCCTATAGGATAGTTTCACTAAAAAATTCATTGATCTTCATATCATTATTCCATAGTTAAGAATGGGTTCTCTGACCATACTACTAGGATAACTCAACCACAAAGCGTCTTCCCATGAGGGATTTCACCATAAGGGGACCACTTTGGAGTTCACCACAAAGCCTCTTCCTGTGAGGTATTTCACCATAACGGGACCACTTTCAAGTTCACCGCAAAGTGTCTTCCTATGAGGGATTTCACCATAAGGGGACCACTTTGGAGTTCATCCATTTGTACAACCATGACAAGACAATAACCACTTTGGAGTTCACTGCAAAGCATCTTCCCATGAGGGATTTCACCACAAGGGGACCACTTTGGAGTTCATCCATTTGTACAACCATGACACGACAATAATGAGTCATATTTACATCAATCCAACTATGCATCATATATCAATGAAAACTCATTGATCCATATTCATCTATGGATACAACTATGACTCCTCTTGACATCAATCCATTGACATCAAGGTCAATACATGATCCATCAATCACTACATGAATATACTATGACAATAGATTATTACTTTGACATCAATACTTTGGCATCAATGACAACATGATCCAAAAATATCCCCCTTTGGCATTGATGGCAATAACAACATTGATATAACACCAATCATTGATGGCAACATGTAGACAAGGCATTTCTCTACATCAATAGGCATCTCAATCACATCAATGTGACTATCTCTCCCCCTTTGACATCAATGGAAAAGGGTCATTCTCCCCTTTGGCTACTCCCCCTTCCTCAACTCTCCTTGGGGCTGCTCCCCCTGTCTGAATGCGTTTGATCTTCCTCTGAATGATATCTCCCCTTTTGAACAAGGGATATCACTCTGATGTAATGTTGAAGATATATAACTCATGCTCCTCCTGTGACCATCACTCCCACTGGAGCTATGCCTTTGTTCTCTTTCTCCACGTATAGGTCTCTTTTTCAAGTATTTATCTTTGCATCTGATAAATCTCTCCTCCTGGAATCATGGGAAGATGAGTGACTCCCCCTATGGGTATGTCTTCCCCTATATTCTCTGCAATATGAACAATATGCTACCACTGCAATATGCTTCTACTGCAAATGATACTACTCAACCAGAACATAGATCAACTGCTCTTTTTATGACGATCCTTGGACCTGTCCATGCATCAAACACATGCCATACCATACATTATGAAGAAAAAKATATGTCAACAATGAATASAGAATCATGAACAAAAAATCAACCAAGTACATCCCATGAMAACCATGCACAATACCCATGTACATCAACCATGTACATAAATACCATATCATATGACATAATATATCATCAATGGATTGCATCAACCATATGCCTCTACCAACATGCCAACCATGTGCCTCAAACAAGTGTCATATCATTCATGATATGCCTCTACGAAGAACCAAGTGCAACAATCATGTATCTTAATAATTGAAGTCTTTTAACAATATCATCCATACATCAACAAGTGCACCAAACATGTATCACCACTTGTACCAAGGAAGTGCATCAACCATGCACCAATAACACAACAAGATGAACTACAATCAGGATGTGTCCTCATGCATGTATTCCATATCCACCATACCACATGTGCCAATCATACTTCTAGTAGGTGCCTCTAACCATGTACCAAAAGTGTACCAATCATGCATCAACTATATATTAAGCTATGACTCATCAATGATGTACAATATGACCACCTCATCAACTCATCAACTACATGTCCCACTATGTATCCCATCCTCATGCCAAATGCATGCACCAATATATCCAACAAATATGCATCTCATAATACATCATAATATATATCAATGGAGCTCAAATATGTATCAGCCATGTATCCCAACATATCAGCCTCAACCACCTTTCACTACAACAAATACTAAGCATCCAATAATACATGTACTAGAAGTGTGCCTCAATAGATCAATGGCATCTCTAGCTACAATCATCATAATATATCTCATAACCAAAGTACCATAACTTCACTTTCACAACCAACATTGTTCCTCAATAGAAAAGTGTCTCAATCCACACTTTAGGGTTAGTACCATGCATCTAAGATAGTCTTTCAACACTCAACCAGATATCACCACCACACATACAACAATTATGTATGCCAACATGTAATCATGAAAACCTGCAATAGACCATGTCAGACCCTGCAACACAGAGGTATACCATCATACCATGTTGCAACTCATATGCATAGCCCTTTTCCCAAGGCTTTTTACCACATATACGTGTCCTGCTGCACATATAGCTCGCATATGTATGCAACCTATTCATAGGTAATCTTGCATATGTACACGTATTTTATTGTTTTAACCCATGTATTCTTCTGAAGATGACAAAATTGAGCTTCCCTTAAAGATGATATTTTGTTCTAACTGTTCGGTTTTCTTCACCCACTTCTAAAGGTTTCCCAGCTTTTCACAACTTGAGCTTTCATCTTCCATATTTTCTAAAATGTCTTCCTTCCTAACTTCATGCCTTATTCTAGTCATGCTATATTAAGTCCTCATCATGGAATTTCTTCTTGCGTTTACAGAAATCTTGCGATTTGGGATTTAGATGTAGCATCTCATGGTGTGAAAATGAGTAGCAATATGTCCTACTTGATTACATCTCCAACACCTTAGGGTGTTCTAAAATATTTCACTATCTTTCCTTGCATAATATCTGCATTCCAAATTTTTGTGACCATATTCGTTACATGAGTAACATTGACCATGAAAATCATTTTCATACCTTTTCTTTGATCTCCATCTTGAAGGTGTCTCTCTTCTTGCTTTGGTATGTCTCCTCTAGCTTTAGCCATAGATCCTTGGTTGAAGTGCATTGTCCAATACTCTCTTTGATAGAACATGAGAGTCCACTAAGAATGGTCTTGAGATCCAATGCATCATTCTTCTTTTCTTCCCTTTGAGATGCAAATTTTGACTTGTTATTCAAAGGAATTGATCCACCAGTAGATTATTTCCAAACATCCTCTCCTATTTCCTTCAAGTGCACTTTCATTTCTATTCTCCATGTAGAATAATTTTCCTCATCAAGGATTGGAACTTCATCATCCATTTGTGTGTCCATGGATCTCCTCTAAGCTTGTTAAGGCTTATAGTGAAGTCATGTTATGATACCAATTGTTGGACACACCGACCACACTAAGAGGGGGGTGAATCAGTGTAGGTCTCTTTTTAGAACTTCCCCTTCACAAAACAACTTAGTTAGCAATCACCAATTACTCATCACTTATTGTTGTCATTGATAACCAGTTAAATGTGAACATACATCACCAACATATAACAACAACACATATAATCAATAAGTCATCACCACAAGGAACACAAAGAACACAAGATGTATGTACAATTTTCTTTTTATTACAGACTACAATCCTTGGGTTATGAGAAACAACTGAATAGAGTTACAACTCCATAAGAGCATGATATCTACAATGGAAGAATCAACGTACACAACTCAGCACCAACTAAGAATGTAAAACCCTGAGTTTCGAACCCCCATTTTAATTAATGTATTATTACAATGCTGAGAGGCCTGAATGCCCAAGCAATTATTAAAGGGCCAATATTCCCAAGAAATGTAATGTTTTGATCATAATTAATAATAAACACATCGTTGGCTGCTAGACGGACAAGGAGTAGAGTTATAGGGGGCTATGATTCCACAAGAGAGGGGGCTTGAGGGGCTAAATATTTATTTCCTATTTTAATTACCCTTTTTTTGCTAGGAGGTTCTTGATTCCCCATGAGAGATACTTAAACCCATCCTTGGTCTAATTTTGGATTTGGTCGTTGGTCATTGGCTCATCCACTCCTTCCCTTATACATTTAATACCATTCTTTCCCTCACGCCCTTCCATGCACCACTTACCCATCCATTGATCCATCCTCACCTGTGCCTTGGATTTATAAAGAGAAAGGAAATGTTGAGAATTAGCCATGGGATAGTTGGATGTAATGGTCATTGGTGCAATCCAGCCATGACCAGAGGCCTGCATGTATGAGATGCATTGGCCTGTGCCCTATTTTTATCACTACTGCGAGTCCTGAGAGTTCCAACATTGAGATTATGGACCAGCTGTGGTAGAGGCCTTAGAAAAAGGAGAAGGAATTCCTGAGTGACTGTGTGGCAGATAAGGGTGGAGGTCCATTCTCTTAGGCGGTACAGGCTAGGTAGAAGAGAGATGGGTACTTGGATTGTTGTGGGTGTTGGGAAACCTATGAGATCTTGAGAGCTGACTAGAGTGGGAACCCAAGTACACTCTGGAACCATCCTTGTGGATTCATAGCCCTAGATCGAGGGTGACACTTCTATTGATATTTGGAGCAATGGTGTCTATGGTTGGGTGGAACGTCCTTGGTATGCAACCAGTTGGTGTCACCTTTTTATAAATATAAGTGATCTCTGTTGTGATATTATTATATGTGTATGAATGTATTCCACTGTTTATTTTAATTATCATTTAACTAAATCTTAGATTATGCATGCTTGTTGGATATTGTTGTGTGTGTCACTAAATATTTTATCATATGTGTTTTTATTAATAAAAGAAGGTATCATTAAGAGTACAAAGTCCAAGGATGGGATTATAGGTAGCATGCCCCGGCCTGTGGGTGGTTGGGGATGTTACAGATTGGTATCAGAGCTTCTGGTTGAAACACCGGGCCGGTATGGGTCGGGTCTGTTGGTCAGAGTCTCATGGTTACAAATTGAACTCTGACCGTGGAGTTGAAAATGTCAGAACGAATTGCGTTGCAAAATCTATGCAGGAGTTAGATCACCAGAGACCCGTTGTAAGGGGTTTGAAGGATTGTGATCATCCCCTTCGAATTTGGGAGCGATCGCCATTGTAGGATGAGGAGAGATCCGAGATGATTGGATTGGAGGACAGGTGAACATGGGTCTTTCGATGAAAAGGAAGAAAGGGTTAAAGTCACCACCATCAGATCTCAATGGAGAGAGAGATCAATGGACAACTTGCATTGTAGGGAACCAAGTTGCATAGGATATAATTCCTCAAGGCGGTCCCGCAATCCAAACCACAGTTTCACCAAGGGGTTACATGTCATTGTTAGGAGAATTGTGTGGTGAAAAGAGGGTTACTCCAAACCACCGATGCGTTCCCCACAAATTGAAAGGAAGTAAGTGATGTAACATGTTAGGGATCGAACATTGAAACTCTGTATAGATGAAGTAGTTTGGGGATATCCATCGTCAAGGAGAGACAAGTGGCATGAGATCCACAACTCTAGAAGTTTGTCGACGAGGAGGAGATGAAATAGCCAAAGTAGTTGGGGACTGTTGAGTCATAGGAGGACACACATCAACCGATCATGTGCTCTAGGTGAAAGCACTCCAGGAAAGAGCGAGCGAGGAGAGGTTGAGAATTGATATTTCTGAAGCCCAGAGAGCCGAAGTGAATCTCAACCATCCAATCCAGGAGGACACGCAACAAAAATCCATGCACTTTGGGGAAAAGCTAAGGTTGAAATTTGAGATTTCCGTAATCCAAAGACCCGAAGAAATTGTAGTCATTGATCCATGGGAGACATGTGTCAGTAGATCACAAGCTTCAGATAAAAAAAATTCATAAAAAGTTGAGGTTTGAGTTTTCTGAAGTACGAAGGCCTGAAGGAATGGCAGTCATTGATCCTTGTAGTGGTAACTTCCTAAGTCCCAAAGTCTGGGGTTAATATGAGTCGTCCGATAAGGGAGACACATGGTGACAGTTTGAGCGATTCAAGAAATTAGAGTTCGGGAGAATTGAAAGTGTGCTAGTGTGGAAACTCCTGAAGTCTCGAAGCTCGAAGAGTCGAAGGGATGGGGCACGATGATGTCACAAGGAGGTGATGTGGACCCCAAAATTTTTGAAGTGACGTGGCTTATGGATGTCATCATGGATGATGTGGACACATGGGATGTGCGTCATGTGTCAATAAGTTTTGAGAATGCGGATGATTGAAATGTAAGATAGGAGATGACATGTGTCACCCGCCTAATTGGACCATGTGTCCACTTACAATATTTCTCTACATGGCGACAGATCGTGGACTCCAGAGAAATTACTCTAAGAGTTTTTAGTTGATATTTGAAACTCCCAATGCCTGAAGAGCCGGAGACCTGAAGTAAACATCGACTTTCGAATCATCCAAAGTAGACCTGAACCATCAAATCAAGAGAACAGGTGG
>JASDQU010508966.1:0-36970 GCA_032191745.1 Picea mariana | reverse complement strand
GAGGTTTCCATGGATTTCATCACAGGGTTACCAAAGTCTGAAGGAAAGAGTGTCATCATGGTGATTGTTGATAGACTGACCAAGTACACACACTTTTGTGCACTCTCTCATCCCTTCAAATCTAGTATAGTTGCCAATGCATTCATGGAGATAGTTCAAAAGCTACATGGTAGCCCAAAGATTATTGCAAGTGACATAGATCCCATCTTCACTGGACATTTTTGGACAGAATTATTTTCTTGTTTGGGTACTCAATTGGCTCATAGCTCATCCTATCATCCTCAATCTGATGGACAAACTGAGATAGTGAACAAATGTCTGGAAGGCTACCTTCGTTGCTTTTCCTTTGATAAACAAACACAATGGTTCAAATGGTTACCCTTGGTAGAATGGTGGTATAACACTTNAGCAGTGGAATATCACATCGAGAATCAACAACAAGTTCTCCAAATCTTAAAGGACAACCTGACCATGGCACAGAATCACATGAAACAACAAGCAGATCAACATCATAGTGAAAGAAGTTTTGAAGTAGGGGATTGGGTGTTTTTGAGACTACAACCATACAAACAGATGTCCCTCAAGCAAGCCAATAAGGATAATAAATTATCACCAAAGTACTATGGCCCTTATAAGGTGTTGCAAAAGATTGGTACTATGGCATAGAAATTGGAGCTGCCTGCATCTTCATGAGTACACCCAGTTTATAGGCGACAGACAAGATCCCAGTTCAAACTATATTTCCAGAACTTGACGAGGAAGGAAAAATCATATTGGAGCCTGAAGCCATCACTGACACAAGAATTCGCCAGTTGAGGAATAGATCCATTTCAGAGTATCTCATTAAATGGAGGAAACTACCAGCTGAAGATTCCACTTGGGAAGATGAGTCTTTTATACAGAAGCATCTAGAGTTACTCAAGCGTTGCGGACAACACTTGTCTCAAGGGGAGGGGCACGTTAAGCCCTAATATTGGCTCATTACCCCTTAATTGGGACATATTATATTAGTAATGCTATTTTATTTATGTCGGCTTTAGGCCATTAGTTGTAATTATACCTCCTAGTCTCCTATATATACCAAGGAGACATTTTCATTTTGAATCTCCTTGTACTTGAAAATTTAAGTGGGGTAAAAGGAGGTTTCCCCCTCGAAGAGGCTTATTATCTGAAATTATCTCTTTTTCAAGGCGTTGAGTACTTTTTTTGAGGTTTTCCTATGCTATATTGATATTTGGTTCTTAATAATTATGGTGGTCTGAACAAAGTTATGTTAAATTGTTTGATTTGATTTATTTTTATATGAAAAATATCCATATTACATCCCTGTCATGCTACCAATTTTTCACTCATTATACCCCCCTCATAATCCCAATTTCATTTTAACAAGCCCTGTTCTATAAAATAAATTAAAAAACTAGGTATAACAGTGACAAAGGACATGACACAGTAATGGTTGGTAAATGATATTTTTGGTATTTGATTGCACAATTAAATTATTTTATTTATTGCTGAGCAATACTTGTGTATTTGTCCCCTCTCATTATATCATTTTTTCACTCATTACACTCCCTCTAGATGTCCCATGAACCCTATCCACCCCATGCTCACTTGAAAATTATTAAATGATTTCTTATGGATGGATTTGCATGGGTCTTGTGTCAATTCATGAGCCAAAAATGGTTTCATGCAAGAAGAATGTCATGTATGGTCTGTTAAGGGCTAGTTACTCATGAATTGTTGCATACATGATGAGTTTCTTCAGCAGGGGCAACCATGGAAGAAATAATAGAGGAAGAGTTAACTAGAACAGAGGGCCTAGAAGGCCTAGATTCTCCATTCATTTTGATGTTGACCCCCAGGAATTGAGCCAACTATTCCAGGATGGGTTCTTTAACTCGATTGGGCAAGGAATAGTACAACCTCGACTAGAGAGACCCCCCTTTCAGCCTCAAAAAATCCTTGGTATTCCTGTGCCTCCTCATGTTTCCTTGCAACCAGAAGTCCCTGCAAATGATGGATGGCAAGAGATTGTCAATCTAGATGTCTCTCACCATCGTGGCTGGACCAATTTGTCATTAAATCCTCCACCACATGTAAATCCTAATATTCAAATTGAACCTGTGCATTCACTTGTTCAATCCTCTCATTCTAGTAAAAGGCTCAAAACTGATGTCCCCCATGTGCAAGATAAAGACAAAGTTGTTGCCTTCCCTTCCTCTCCTTCAAATGACTCTTCAAAATCAATGTCCTCTTGTATGCATTTGAAGGATGATTGTTCCTATGTTATTAGTGAGATACTACCTCAAGGTTCAAATCAACCTAAGTCTACTTCTGGGAAGTCAAAGGGGGACAACAATGATAAAATAAGGATTGCCTCTCAGAGTGGTAAGTATGGATTTTAATTTATGTGTTTTTATGATTGAATTGTTGAAGACAGTGGTGTGCATAAAATTTGGACAAAAAGCTATTTTTTTGGGATAATGTGGATTATGTGGATATTTACATATTTTTGGATATTATTTGAATTATTTCTGATATTTAAATATTCAAAATTTGAAGGTATTTAAGGGAGTTATAAGGTGTCATGTGTTTAAATGATTATCCAATTGTGTTTTATTTTATAATTTGAAAATAATAAAAGAAGTGAGTCACAAGGGTTCCCACCTACCTAGTTAATATTAAATAAAGACCCTTAACTATTATTATTATTATTATCTCTCCTAAACTAAATTAGTTAAGTTAAACTAACTTAACTAAAGAAAGTAGTTGAAGTACTTCAACTTATTTGGAAGGCATAAAAGCTAAATGAGAAGAAGAAACAAAGGGGATAATAGAAGGAGAAATAAATAATAAGGTTTTCTCTTTTGTTTTCATGAGATAGTTTCGGTTTTCATTCAAAGCCTAATTCTCTTTTTGACAGCAAGGTCCTATTGTAGACAACAAGTTTTAGAACTGAACCAAATCATTCAGATGCTTGTTTTAGAGGTGTTGATCTATCTTTGATATTATGTGTATACTTGTCTGTTTATGGATTAAGTTTCATAGTTGATAAAGGATATTGTGCAGAGTTAAATTGGTAGAAGTATGTGGCAAGCTGATCTAGATTATAAAGTTCAATTTTTACTTCTTGTCAGAGTCCTTTTGTATGGTTTTCATCAGGGATCTCTAAATTATACTTTTGTCCATGCCCTCACAAGGGTTTTGTAAAGAGAAAAACAATTTTGATTTCTTGGAATAAAATAAAGAAAATTGTTATTCTGTTTCATTTGTGTGTACCAGTGACTTTGTTACTTTTTCTTTTTGATCTCCACATTTACGTTTTGTAATCTGTATATTTTTCAGAAACTTGTCTAAATTTTTTATGTTATTTTGTAACATTCTTTTCATAAGAAAAATCAGCCTAAACCCTTGTAATTAATACTTGTGGATTGGGAAAATATTTTTGAGGCTATAAAACATAGGGTGATATTCCCGACTATCTTGTCTTAGCTAGGCAAGATTCGAAAATGATTAAGATAATTCATATCTTTTCATCAACATTTATTTGGCAACCATACTGGTGAGATGTTCCATATCTCTCTGGTTGATTGTATGCGTGATTATCATTGCAAATTTTGTATTTCTGCTTTTGATTCTTTGATTGTTTTCTTTCCTTCATGACAGTACCTGCTACAAGGCAACCCAATATTGAGTCTGGTCTTAAAGACCAGACCAACATTGCTTTAACCTTATTCAATACCATCTTAGAAACCTCTAACACTCGAGATGAGCTTGAACGCTCATGGGCAATAATTGAATAAGACATAAGTGTCCTAGAAAGCTGGGAAGACAAGCAAAAGTAGCCTAGGAATCAACCATAGCTTTATTTTTCCTAAAGTTTTGATCTTCTTTTCATGTGCTTAAACCCTAACATCTCTAGGAGAAGAAGAGGTTTATCTCCTGAAATCACCCCTATTGCTAAAATAGGAATAAGAAACATTGTTTTGTCAACCCAACAAGGTAATCTAAGGAGAAATTTGTCTTATTCAATTATTTCATCTTTCTCTCCCTTACCCATCATTCACAAAATGGCATCTGTGGGTGGCTCTGGTGGCAATGGAGGTGCTTCTTCATCTCAACCTTCAGCCTCGTCAGTGATTGGTAGCTTGTATAACCATCAAGTCCCTGTTCAATCTACTACCAACCCCACTAAGGTTATAAAGAAGTATGGACTCTTTCAATTCGAAGAAGATTCTACTACTACCCCGTGGCATGTATCCTCTTCTATGAACCTAGCACTTGCTACTCGTCCACTTCCAAAATTCAAAGAGAATATCCCTAGGTTTTCAAGAAATAACACGCTCACTATGAATGAACACTTGGTGGCATTTTCTAATGCCTGTCACAATATAGGAGCTAATGACAATGATACTTGTATGTGCTTATTTGTTAATTCCCTTGAAGGGAAAGCAATAACAAATTTATTTGATCTTCCTCCCAAGATTATTTCCACTTGGGAAGAGTTAGTTTATTGGTTCAAATTGACTTATGGGTAGTCTAAGAGCCCAACCGAAAAATTATGGGAATACAATAACATTGCGTATAAATATGGCGAGACTATCAAGTATTTTAACTTACGTTTCACCAAGTTATATAACCAAATTCATGAACTTATTCACCCTCAGAACCAAGCCACTTTTATGTATTACTATAATGTTATACCTTCCCCTTACCATTATAGGCTTGAAGAAAAAGCTATTGACAATCTTGGTTCAACACTTCATACTTGTATTGAGTATGAAGAACAACTTGAGAGAAAAAGTCTTCCCAAAGGAGACTCAATTAAACAAACAGACATGTCAACCCTCTTACAGCTTGTACAAGATATGAATAACCGAATGATAGCATATGAGTGAAAGGGAAATGTCCCTTCACTTACTCCTTGGGCCTCATCTTCTTCTTCACCACCCTTCAGGAATCCTAATGAAAATAACTTTCATCCTAAATCCATTATGCCTCATAGTTGGTGCAACTTTTGTGAGGAACATCACGAGGAAAGTACTTGTGAGGGAAAGAAGAGTGCCATAGATAAAATATTTGGAAAAAAGCCTGAAACTACCATTGTTATTCTAGATTTTGCAGAACCATAGGATGTCATGATCATAAACACTAGGAATAAATACTATGCTTCAAAATGAAAATATGATCCCCCTGTTACTTCTTCTAACTCAAGCTCATCTTCACTAGCTTCTATTGTACATGTTACTAAAACTCCTGATAGCCAAGGAACTCCCTCCCCTCTTCCCTCTTCCAAATACAACATTATCAATCAATTGGATAATATCAAAGCCGATGATACTCTTCTGGACATGTTTTTCATCCCCGACCAACAAAAGCATCTAAAAAAATTTATGGAAGGAAAAACTTCCACCGTAGCCAATCTCTCTGAAGAGGTAAATGAAGATGACTCAACTATAAATAAAGTAGGTGTAAATAATTTTAGACACTCTATAAAAAATCCTCCATTTTTCATTTCTGTAAAGATTATGGACAAAATATCCCATTGTTGTCTGATAGACGACAATTCGGGCCCAAGCATAATGCCAAAAATTATTATGGAAGAGCTAGGCTTGTCTTGTACAAATGAAAATTCCAGAAGCATGATCTCTTATAATAGTTTACAACAATATACCATAGGTGAAATCAAGGATGTGACTTTGGTTTTGTGTGCGCATCCTGAAATAAGGACAACCCTTAATATTCAGGTAATTGACATGCCAATGAGTAATTATTCAATCATATTAGGAAGAGAATTGAAAGCTTTGATGGGTGGATACCTCTCACTCTATGGGATACACTTATCCATTCCTTGGAATGGGAAGAACATCATAGTCCTAAGGGAGGGAAGAATTTCACCGTATATAGAAATTATTCCACAGCCTAATGTAAATTATGTCGAGGAGGACTTATGAGTGTATTCCATCTTTGTCAATGAGGACAACACTACCTTGGAACAAATTGACCTAGAGGATGGGATGTGGCATATGCACTTTGATGGTTTATGCTCCAACGAAGGTAATGGAGATGGAATTATCTTGTACTCTCCTGTAGGTAAAATTCACAAATTTTTCTATAGGTTAGAATTTTCTTGTACAAAAAACGTCACTAAATTTGAAGCATTACCGCTAGACATTGAAAATGCCTATAACTTAGGTTATGGTCATCTTACAGTTTTTGGGGACTGTAAACTTGTTGTAAACCTTGTACATAAAATATATTCTCTGAGCAAAAAGTTAATGAAACGCTACACCCAAACTGTTTGGGCGCTTATCTTGAACTTACTATCATTTAACATCACTCATGTTAAAAGGGAACTGAATTCAATGGATGATTGGTTAGTTGTTTTTGCAACTTCTCCTACTCGACAACTTCTGCCACAAAGACCTGATTGCACTTTTCAATCTTTTTATCGTCCTCATATCCCTGACAATGTAGATTCATGGTAGGTCTTCCCTAGTGATGAAAGCATCCGTGATTTCATACAAAATGAACCATATAAGCCCAAGGAGATTATATCCATGGAAGACACCAAAATTATGAAGGGCTTGACAACTCTAGAAAGTTCATTTTCATTGAGTGATGTAGGTAACAAAGAAAAACATAAAGAAGAGGAGTTGAAAAGGAAAGTGGGTGAAACCATTTCCTTGAACATTGGGACACCCGATTGTCCAAAGAATGTTAAGATAGGTGCCCAATGTACTGATGAAGAAAAAATGAAATTCACTGAGTTACTTTGTGAATTTCAAGATGTTTTTTCTTGGTCTTATGGGGATCTTCGTGGTTTTGATATTTCTCTAATACAACATACCATTCCTATCAAGGAAGGAATAAATTTGTTTAGGAAAAAACAAAGACCCATTAACCCCGCACCTGAAGCAACTATTCGGAAGGAGTTGGAAAAACTCTTGAAGGATGGAATAATTTTCCATGTTAAGTATTCTGAGTGGGTTTCCAATTTGGTTCCCGTTCGGAAAACAAATGGTCAAATCTGATTGTGCATTGATTTCCATGCATTGAATAGAGCGAGCATAAAAGACCATTTTCCTCTCCCTGATATGGAAATGATTTTGCAGCAAGTTGCAGGGTCACAGGTGATGTCCTTACTTGATGATTTTTCTGGTTATAATCAGAGCAAGGTAAAAAGGACAGATAAATACAAAACCACTTTTATTACACGTTGGGGCACATTTGCTTATGAACACACACCTTTTGGATTATCTAATGCAAGTGCCCCTTTCCAAAGAGCTATGCATATAGCTTTTGACGATCTGATCGATAAGATTATTCAGATTTATCTTGATGACTTGACTGTATATTCAAAGAACCGATTGGATCATTTTAGTCATCTTAGAAAAGTTCTCATGTGATGCAGAAAATTCAACATTTCTTTAAATCCTTCTAATTCTATTTTCGGCGTTGCCCAGGGAAATCTCCTTGGGAATATTTTCTCTGATTTAGGAATAACCATAGATCCCAAAAGGATTGCTTCTATCCTAAATCTTCCTACTCCTACTTCCAAAAAGGAGGTTCAATCCTTTATGGACATCATCAACTTTGTCCGTAGGTTTGTCCCTGATTTTGCTGTAATGGTCAAACCAATTCACAATCTTCTTAAGCAAGATTGCTCCTTTTCTTGGACTAATAACGTTGAAAATGATTTTGTAAGGATTAAGAAGGCAATCAGTTCCGCACTGGTTTTGGCGAAGCCAGATTTTGAGAAAGAATTTATTATAGATACTAATGCCATAGAGGAAGCAGTCTCTACTATCCTCATACAATGTGATGACCAAGCTAATGACAAACCAATGGCTTACATGAGTCAAATATTGTAAGATGGTGTTATAACCCTAAATTTCTCTACACATGCATACATGGCCTTTGGCCCTCTTACTTGCATTTTTTGCCAAGCCATCACTGAGTTGCTCTTCTAAAAAACTAAATTTTTGAAGATGTATGCGCCCTGCTCCACTATTGCATGCGTACATGTGTTTGCTGCACCACTACATCCCACATACATATGCATGTTTCACCACTACAACCCGTGTATACTTGCAAAAGTTGCAAAAAATAAAAAGTTGCAAGGAATTCGTTGAGATTACGGGCTATTGGGTAGTTTCCCAACTAATCCACTGCCTATAGCCCGTCACCCAACCAGATAACCATCCTTTTCCCATATAAAAGGAGGTGTTGGGGTCTCATTTTACATCTAGACATAAGAACAATGAAACTCTACCTATTTCACATCCCCTCCTTGCCCCAAGTAATTGCATCCCTTTTGTGAGAATTTCCCTTGCATTTCCCAATTAGCCCTTCTTCCTCCATCAAAAACCCATTCACTTCCCAAGAAGAGATCCAAAGGTTGAGAGGATAAGCCATACAGAGGTGCACTTAGAGCTTGGTGAAGAGGATCCCAGACTAGGTTCATGGAGCAGTAGCCGACTTTGGTTATAAAAGGTATAATCATTGAGTTATCAATAAAATAACTACTTTTCCTGTCCCAAATCATGGTGTATTGAATGTTTTTGTTGGTTTATGTTCTAACATATAACCCTTATTTTTATATGAATTGCATGCTTGTAGCTTCCTGTTTGTCTGTCTTTGAATGTAGGCCAGCCTTGGGAGGAGGCGTGCAGTCAACAAAGCCTTCAAGCAAGAGAGGATCATCACCGGACGCAGAGTAGAGGTATAGTTACCCGATCCTTCTCATCATTGATTTTCTTTTATAAGTCTTGGGCATGTTTGGGGTAGTTAGAGAAGTTGTTGACTTTTAGATGGTTGTTGATATGCCTACATTTTGAACCCTAGTGTAGTCATAGGGGGGTTTCCCGCTAGCAGAACTAGCAACCATACTGGGCAAGCCTCTAGGGTTTTAGGCGATATATTTTTTCAGTTTGTTTGATTGGTTTTTGCACCTTTCGATTTTCTGTTGAGTCTACTGAGTATTTTAAGGGATTATGATCATCTTTAGGTGCCATACCAGTTCTCCCTTCCCTTTAAGTCTGTTTGTTTTATTTATTTTTTAGGAAGTGCAAAGGTGTACACGCCCTACAGTGGGTCAATGCGCGTACATACTCGCCCTGCTTGGTAGACAACCCACATACATATGCAAGCTGCTGAAGCACCAGTAGTGTACCTGTTTCAAGAATTTTTTTTTGAAAAAGAGGTAGTCAACCTCTTTCCTGATTGAATTTTTACTTCTCAGGGTTTCTTGTCAGAGCTCAGTCTCTCTGTTTTTATAGTCACAGCTTGGGTTAAATGTCATTTTGCTTCTCTTTTTGAAGATTTCTTGTGTTTACTTATGAAAGGGCTTTAGGTGAGTATTTGAGTTTTTTTATTGTCCTGTTTGGTGTCTTTAGTGACTCCCTACGATCCACAGTTGGCCAAAGGTAATTTTTTGGTCTTGTCTTCCATTTCTTTCCCCCCTTTCATTTCTTAGTTTGGTTAAGTAGTTGGAGTTAGTTATTTTACTTGACAGGAAAAAGAGTTCATTTTTAAAGTTCTTAACTGATTTCTTAGAACTTAAGTAGCTTGTAGTTGAGCGAAATTTTGTTTTAGGTCTTCTTTTTAAAGATCTTGAAAAAGTTAGTTATGAAAAAGTTGGTTACAAAGTGCTAGTTGTAAATCTTTATTTGTTAACTAGAAGTGATTTTTCTTTCAGAGTTTCGTTTACTTCTCCTCTTTTCGTCTCTCATAAACATCACTAGTTTCACTGCTATATACTTTGAGTTAAACAAGCCATTTAAAATGACACTAAACCTAAAATTAATTAGACTTTTATGTTTGTAGGTTCAATCAACTAGTTTCGGTTTAGAGCCTTGAATTAGGTTGGAGAGGAGACTCTTCAAGGATTTTAAACAAACATCAGAGTCAGATCTAGGGAGTGTTAAAATCCAGTGACGTGAAATTTATCTGGGACCCCCTCTAACACAGGGGATAAACATGAGGTCGCATGAGGAAAGGAAACAGAGATAACCCCTCCAAAGTCGGAATGAAAGTAGTGGGGAACAAATATTGAGGATCTGTCATGGGATAGTATCGCTCACATTTTTCTACGGAGCTTCATGGACCTCGAATCCGTTCGAGATCATTAATTGTCTTCCAGACCACTTGCTTTTGATACCCCTGGTAGGTTTCAAAATTGTTATCCTACTCATTGCGGTCCACCCGATTGTTATCCTGCTCATTGCGGTCCACCCGATTGTTATCCTGCTCATTGTGGTCCACCCAATTGTCGACTGTACATAGGTGATTGCAACGGTATACAGCAGTACCTAGGGAAGACGTCGGGTCACACTTCGCAGAGTATACCCGGAGGGTGCTTCCCTATTTGAGTTGCACTTGCACTGGTAAGTTGCTCTAGTGTTAGCTGGTGTAACTGTTCTTCCAAATAGATAGTGGTTTTCTTGGCTTATCTTATAGGAGTTTTTCTAGTGAGTGCTTGGTTTTCAACGATAGTAAAATCCTTATTATTTCATTGATATTTTCACACGGTGAAAAATCAAGAGCTCCGTTGATCACAAAGGCTTCAGGGCCTGCTGTCGGTTGCATTAGAGACACCACCGCCACTATTACGACGAAAACTTGACCATCAAGGGTCATTTGAAGCAACCAGGCTGCAGGAAACTGTGCCTGACCCTACTCTGACAGGAGAATACTCGACTCTGGAGGAACCCACTATTTTTGACCTTGGAGTGAAATCTCTCGACCAACTAACCCTCTGATCAATGAGTTGTCAGCGCCAATATTAGTACAATTTGTCCCTCCAAGGGTGACACCTTACGAGCGTCATGTAATCTTACAAGAAGCTATGGAAGCAAATGCTGCTACTTCATCTGGGAGTCCTCACACTCCCTCAATGGATGTCACTATAGGAGGTATCGCCCCTCTTAAACCACCTTTTTCGGTCCGAACCATAGTGGTCTCGACCCCCTCTACCTCGGGTAGTGTTCCGATACCGTCGTCCATGATGACCACTGCTTCGTTTACACAGAGTGCGACGGGCCCTCCGTTTTCATATGGGATGCCCGACTTCGACACAAACTCTATCCTTACCTACTCCATGTTACAGACCATGGGTATTGGGGAAGGGATCTCCAATGCTCCTTTGCAAGGGTCTATTGGTGGAACCTCAGCCTCCTATAATGGTGTGCCTTATGGTGGGGGTCGCATACCTCCTTTGTCCCCCTAGCTCGGTAACTCTTTCCAGCCACCTATCGGGCCGAGTGCTAACTACAACTTCTTTGGAGCAGGAATTTAAGACCCTCATCATACACTACATTGGTGGGATCCACATCGTTCTCTTTGTCCAAAGCATTTGGTAATAACACCTTTACTTCGATAGTCATCTCGACTGGGGGAAAGCTCGATTTTGGACAACAAAATCCTGGGTAGGGTACTATTCCTACACACGAAGCAAGTGGAGGAGTTTTCTCTTCACAAGGACTTTGGAATCCTTGGTAGGGATCAGTTCCATCACAAGGGATGTCGATTGGGGGTAACCCCTTCCATGGTCAATGGAACCTCGGGCAGGGCTCAGTACCTATGCCTGTCGAGTCAGCTGGGGGCATTCCCCCCCAAAATCCTTGGAACACGATGCAGGGAGCAATCAGGGCCCAACCAATGTCATCTAACTATGGGAGTCAGCTGATGATTTCCCAACAAATGCAGTTTCCTCACGCTAGTTAGGGACACGATTTCTACCAGAACCATGGCTAGCAGCCCAACTTTTCCTGGCAACCTGGTGCCAGTCAAACTCCAGCCCCCCTTTTTCCTATACATAATATCCAACCCAAACTACCATTTCTGGCGACACTACACTTGACAGACTTGTAAAGGTTTCTTAATGACCCAATTTTTCATGATCCATGTTGGCCCCCCACGCCGACTAAGTTTCCCTTGGATATTCCAAAATTCGAAGGAAATCCTGGCGAAGATCCAGGCGATCACGTGACAACTTTACACCTATGGTGCTCATCAAACTCACTGCGAGATGACTTTGTACAATTGTGCCTGTTTCAATGCACTCTTATTAGGGGTGTCGCGAAATGGTACATCGAGCTCGACCGCTCAAGATATTCTTATTTTGGCGACTTGGTGATGGTCTTCCTAAACCATTTCCAACTACCCATGAGATACGATGCCAACAACGAATTGTTGGCCAACTTTGAGCATACTAAGGCTGATCATATCTCGGATCACATCTGAGAATGGTGGCATCAGAAGAGCTTGATTAAAGTACAGGTCCCATGGGCTTTGCTGCTGGAGTGGTTCCTGAAGTCTTTGGTACCAAAATTATCCATGGATGTCACGACTTCGAGAGTGTTTTCAAAGGAGGAGGCGATAATGAGAGTGCAACAACTTGAATTGATTTACTCTCATTCTATCTTACTCTACGAGATTTTTCCAGATGCGCCACAGTCCATCCTCGACAAGACCAGACAAAAGTCTGGACCACATGTTGATGGTATAGTTGGTTCAACACAAGGAAAGTCCACTGATCTGTTGACAAGTCAATTGCAACAATTGTCGATACAATAGACGACGACCATCTAGACCTCCGATTCAACTGTTCCCCCTACCCAAACGTCGGACGTACACATTGTGCAATCGACGAACCCGAAGGCCAACCAACAACCTGAAGGAAAGAGAAAACAACGAAACAAGAAGGGTAAAGGGGATAAGAAACCTAATAACAATGTTGGCGGGGACAACACTGAGAAGAGAAATTTGAAGTATTTGTGTAACCTTTGCATGGAGGACCATCTGAATCACCTATGCCCTCAACTTGAGGAGGCCCAGAAGTTATTGGCACAACAAAAACCTATTGTGTTGACAAACCCAATTGCACATGGGAAAAACATGACTCAAGCCTCCGCTTCTTTGAGCACGAATGGGGGTAGTTAGGGACCCCCCACGTCTACTACCTCGACCGTGAATGTTTACATGATGAAAGGTGATGCTTATATAGCAACCAGGGAACATGATTACGAAATGTCAGAATCTTCTAAAAAGGGTAAAGAAGCCACAAACCCAACAGTTCCTCTCCATATTGAGAAGACGTTGGGTGAAACAATGAAACACATCCCAAAAGGGCGTTTAAGAAATATTCTCGTAATCCAGATGCGAGGGCTGCCCAGAACTACTTTGTGGTGGAATATTTGGCATAAAACCCTTGTGCGATGTCTGCTTTGGAGGTCCTCCAGAGCTTCTCTTCACAGAGAAAGGATTTGTTATCTTCCTTGGGATCTGCAGAGACTTGTAATCTGGGAACGATCGTTCTCGATACGACCAACTTGAAACCTCGTCTCCCTTACCACGTTGGGTTTCAGACAATAGTCGCTCACCCCACGAAATATTTTACTCGGAATATCTTCCGTACAGTGGTTGATGAGGGCTCCTCGACTTGTGTGATGTCATTGTCATGTTGGAAGGCCATTGGCCAACCCGTTTTGTCTCCGTCACCTACTCTTCTTACTACTTTCAACAGTTGTTGTTTCAGACCACATGGAATCATTCCTTCTTTCCCTGTGCATTTAGGAGGGAAGACTGTGTGCATCGAAGTTGAAGTGTTCGATGTGCCTCTCGACTACAACCTTTTGTTAGGAAGGATTTGGACCTATTCAATGCATGCAATGGTTGCCACAATTTTTCAGGTCTTGTTGTTTCTGCACAAGGGCCGAATCATGACCATTGACCAGTTGTCCTTCTCTTGTCCCAACCCTTCATTGGGCACATCCATGGTCTTGATGATTGATAACAGTCAGATTGACATCGTCAATGTAGGAGTTGGTTTGTGTCCACCATTGGTGGAAACTTTTGATTACCCACCTCCTTCCAACAATGTCAAGCTTATATCGGTTGCCCTCGACCAGCCTAGGGCTGAAATATTTCAAGTGTCATCATTATAAATGACTTACTTTCATGATCTGTAGACTCTTCCTTCCCCATCAACCTTGATGGAAGGGACAGGGAATCCTGGCATAGCCATTCCCTTGTCCACGACAGAAGTTGCATGCAGTATTGTCCAACAAGCTTCAACTGACCTCGATCCAACTCCTACAAAGGAGTTAGATCCAGTTCCCAAGCCTATTTGGGATCAAGGTTCCCTCGCCACTACAGATTATTTAGACACAGTCTTTCCCTCAGATGAGGTGATTATTGAGGCATTGACTGGTCTAGATAGACCCTAGGATGATCTCCATCACAGATCTTATTTCCTCCCAGAGTTAAGAAGAATAGAGGCAGGTGAATTTGTGTTGACTATGACTGGAGATAGGTCTTGTCCTATTAATCCTATGGCCACGCATGTAGTTTACGCTGAGGGTAATATGGAAAGTATCGCTAAAACGATCCCTATAGATATCTACAGAACCCTTGGCGTCATGGAGTATGTTTTTGTCAGAGAGGACTGCTCCCCCGAGGAGATTCGAATTTATACAGAGTTGTTTAAATAATTATGCGACGTGTTTTCCTGGTCTTACGAGGAAATGTCAGCCATTGATCCAAGAATCATCGAACATGAGATAACGACTTATCCTGATGCCAAGTCAGCTCAGCAGTATCCAAAGGATAATTTCCCCACCCCATTCATTGACCAGATCGTCGAAGAATGTGCAGGTTGTGAGGTCTTTTCATTCATGGATGGTTTTTTGGGATATAACTAGATTCAGATCAAACCCTAGGACCAACATAAAACAACTTTTATCTATCCGTGGGGCACATTTTCTTATTGTAAGATGCCTTTTGTCCTGAAGAATGTTGGAGCCACTTTTTAGCGGGCCATGTCTTTTTCTTTCCACAACCTTAGACATATAGTCGAGGCTTATCTCGATGATCTAGCATCATGATCTCGCAAGAGAGTTGATCATCTCACGCACCTTCGACTAATATTTGAATGATGTCGCTACTTTTGGATTCGCTTGAATCATAACAAATGCAGTTTCTGCGTGACGTCAGTTCGTCTTTTAGGTTTCATAGTTTTGAAAATAGGGATCATGGTCAATCCTCTTAAATTTGAGGTGATAGTTCAGTTTCCTCCCCCGTACACAATACCACGTCTTCAAATCTTACAGGGGAAAGCGAACTTTCTTTGGCATTTTGTCGTAAACTGTGTTGAGATCACTAAAGGGTTCATGTGTCTATTGGAAAAAGGGTGTCCCTTTATGTTGGGATGAAGCCGCTCATCTCTCTTTTGAAGCGTTGAAATGCGCCCTTACGTCTGCCCCTCTACTCTGGCCTCCCAATTATAATAAATAGTTCTTATTGTACTTGGCCACCGTAGAGTCGACCATCGGTATGGTCCTAGTTCAAGAGAACGATCTGCTAGAGGAGCATGTGATTAATTACCTGATCTGAGGCTTGGTTGGGCTGGAACTCAACTATGCCCATGTTGAGAAGCTTGCATTGGCAACAGTGCATGTTGTCTAGCGGTTCCATCATTATATTTTGTTGTGTCAGACCACCGTCATTGCCGTTGTGAATATGTTCCAATATGTGTTGACACGACGAGTTATTGGTGGAAAGATTAGTAGATGGATTGTTATCCTCCAGGAATTTGACTTGGATTTTGTTTCTGCAAAATCCAAAAAGTCACTGGTCTTTGTGGAACTTATTTCAGAACTTCCGGTTGAATCTAGTGATGATACACCCGAAGAATCACCTATTAAAGGAGATCTTTTTATGATCGCATCTTCAGACCCCTAGTAAGGAGATATACTAGTCTATCTCTGGACTTTGAAGTTCCTTGCTTCTGCCTCCTGTGATGAGCGTCAGTGAATTCACCATTAGACACAAAATTATCTCATACTCGATGACACTTTGTATCGTCGAGGTGTAGATTTTATTCTTTGTCGGTGCCTTATACATGAAGAAGCAAATCTCGTTCTTAACAATTGCCACACTAGAGCATGTGGTGGTCATTTTTTCTGGGTTGGCAACAACCCAAAATATTCTATGATTCGGTTACTTCTGGCCTACGTTAATCAAGGATTGCATCCACCCATGTCAGATCTTCTCTCAGAATATGAGGGCACATCCTGCTCCCATGTTTCCCATCATCATTGTTGGTCCCTTCACCAAGTGGGGAATTGATTTTACTACATGTCACCCATCTTCATCTAGGGGGCATCGTTATATCATCATAGTGGTAGACTACTTCACAAAGTGGGTCGAGGCTATGCCAACATTTAACAATGATGGTGAAACATCGAATCTATTCATTTTTAACCAGATAATACCAAGGTTCGACATCCTGAAGGAGATTGTCATTGACCATGGCAGTCACTTCCAGAAAAAAATGATGTCTGAGTTAACATCAAATCTTGGGTTGAGGCAAGAACATTCATCACCCTACTACCCACAAGCGAATGGTCAGGTGGAAGTTGTGAATTAGTCCCTCAAGACTATTCTTCAATGAAAAATCAATTCTTCCAAGTCAAATTGGCATTTGATGTTGTACTCAACATGATGGGCCTACCAAACGTCTGTAAAGACTACCACCAGTTTCACACCTTTTCAACTCGTTTATAGGCTGGAAGCAGTCTTGCCTATTGAGTGTCAGATCCCATTGTTAAAGTTGGCAGTAGAGTTACTGCCAAACACTTCACCACTTGTGGAACACCTATTATATGTCGAGAAGCTAGATGAGCAATGCCGTGATGCAACCTTGGCCAACGAGGTTCAAAAGCAATGAGTCAAGTGTCAATATGATCAGTCTGTTCGTCCTCGGATTTTCTCTGAAGGCGATCTTGTCCTGGTCTACGACCAAGACAAAGACCCCCTAGGGGAAAGCAAGTTCAAACCCATGTGGTTCGGACATTTCATCGTGAAATAGGTATTAACAAAGGGCTCTTATCGTCTGGTTGAATTTGAGATAAATGCCTTGGTGGAGCCTAGAAATGGGCTCTACCTCAAGAAGTATTACTCATAGTTTGGTCGCCTAGGTGACTTCTTGTACATATGTATAGTTCTTATACAATTAGTTTTTTTTCTTTTTGTTTTATGGATGTGTCATTATTTATTTCATATTTTTCACTATGGTAGATGTCAAGTGAATCAGAGGTGTTCTTTGGTTTCACAAACGATGCTAGTCGACACACTCGGAGGCTTTCTTCCGTAGGTTGGGTGATTTTTACGCTTCAAGGCCAGTTGCTATCTTTCAAAGGTATATGTCTAGGTGACACCACAAACAATGTCATCGAGTACAACACAATGATATATTTTCTTAGTGACACTTTGTCGCATAGTATCTCTCACCTTTGGGTCTACTTATATGCTCAAATCGTTGTGTCTCAGTTAAATGGATTTTACTACATTTATGATCCTACTTTACACTGCCTTTTCCTTAGGGTACATATCTTAGAACGTTACTTTGATTACATTATGTGCATTCATGTTCCTGGGATATTAAATCAAATAACATATACTCTAGCTAATCAAGTATTAGATTGGCATGTTGCACACACATACACATGTGCATACATTCGAAACAAATGTGATCCATAAGAAAATAAAGATGTAAATGTACATATATATATATGTCAGAAAGTGTCAGAGTACATAGGTGGGCGCGAACACCTCAAAAATAATATATGCTATACATCACGGGGCTTATGCCCTAAAAAATATACAAAAAGTGTCCTCGGCACATAATGAGTCCATCCTATATAAGCTCGAGGCCTATGGCCCTGCAGTTGTGAACGATGACGTTAGCCAAACGCCAAAAAATTTGGACCCAGGTTCGTGGCACCCCAAATACATGAGGCTGCATGGATGGCAGGAGATCCTCGATCTCGTCCGTGGGAACTGTGTGAGTGAGCGTGGTGAGGTTCCACTCCACCCATCTTTAAAATCTCTCAACCTCTCCGACTGGAGGTCCCCCTACGGTTGTTGGTCTGTCGGCTGCTGTTGGTACTGTGTCTGGTCGAGGACGTCGCGTAGTCCTCGCAAAGTCTGTCGGGTGCACTGGTCCCACGTCTGTACAAAACAGATACATAGTTGTCAATACTCTGATACATATAAATGATATATATAAAAGAAACTAAAAATTAAATAACTTCAAAAATGCGTACCTATCTCTCCTCGCTCCTCTCTGGGAGGTACAAGGATGAATGGATCTCTAGAGAAGTTGATTCTAGCATAGGGGTGGTCCTCTATCATTGGAATCTGTCATGCCCACCAGTCGAAAAAATTGTCATCAAAGATCTCTATGGTCCTTCCTCCCCCCTGTCGTGGCAACAATGCTTCTCATCTACATATTGTTGGGAAGGAGGCCACATGCCCCCGTACTCTCTCTTTGGGACTAAGACTGGGCACCCTCTAGAAGAAGAACGTGCATAGACTGGTGTCGAACCTGAAGTTCTTGTTGCTACACTCTCGACACTCTGTCAGTTTCCTCTTCATTCAAGTGATCATGGTCGTACTCCAGTAAAAAATACATGCATCTAGGCATTGCATTGCACAATACATGTGCACCCGGGAAGCCTGGTGTAGGGACACGGATCCAATGATCCGCCCAATAAGAAGTAAGATCACCCTCAATGACAGGTTGGTGATCTTGTTGATGGGCACTTGAGAACCTACTTTCTCAGTGTCAACCTCGCAATGCATCCTGATGTAGTCAGTGATGTTGAAGGGCCAAGGGGAAAAAGTGCGTAGATTGATTGGTTCCCCTCTTCTCGATATGGCAGTCAAGAAGTATATTTCCTCAGTCATTAGAGTCAATGAATGCCCCTCAATCATAAATGCCTCTATGTATGGGTGCCAGTAATCCACTATGGCGTCCAGTAACCTGGGTTGTTCCCTCATAAATGGACACCAGAAGAACTTCCACAACCCACATTGTTTCAATGTAGCAATGGAAACATGGTCCTTATCGACAAAGACATAAATATCCTCATGTTATCTCTCCCTCCAGTGGACATACATCCTGTTCCATGATAGTTCAAAGGGGAGTTAGCTCTTACATTTTTTATTTTTCCATACTTTTGAGGGTGTACGCGGGTTGTCTTGGACACAGTCGCATATGTACACTGGCAAACTATTCTCTTCCTGCATACATACGTGGGCTATCCTTGGACAACTTGCGTACACGTATGGCTGCCCTTTTTTAGGAGGATGCACCCCCCAAAAAAACAAAAAAATGCATAAAGGAAGAATGGAAATGCAAGAGGGATGAGTTTGTACTTACTTGGTCTGAGCGAAAGTTTTTTTCGTCCTCTGAAGCTCCCAGAATCAACTTCTTTAGCAAAGGGGTATTTTTTACCTTCCGGTTAATTTTCCAATTGCAATGGTGAAACTGAGCTATCAGCTTCTATTTATAGACTTTTTTGGCCCTTTTGTCAGCTTCTATGGATGTTACGATGCACTTTTCCTTTTGATTTGGTAACTTTTTGGGGAGATGGGTCACTTTTAAAGGTCCTTTGGTAAAAGTAATTTTTTCCAACTTTTTGCATATAAGTTAGGATTCCACCTCCATTTTTTTCATCTTGTTGTCTTTTCCTCTTTTTCATAGGATCGATCCCACCGAAGTGCGACACGGAACCGTCATTGCTTATTTATAAGTGTCGTGATTAGGTGGTAGATCCTACCTTTACATGGATGCTCTAGATAGATCCTTGTTGCATTTTGGCATCCATACTGTCTAGGAATGACTTTAGGCTCAGGAGTCCTTGTTAGTCCTGACATGATTATGATATTGAGCCTAATTCCTCTGATGCACCATCAATATTGGCCCCACCCTTGGGACTTCCCAAAATGAGCATGTTTTGTAGTCTTTCAAGCTCGCTTTGAAATCCAAAAGCAACATCCGACAAGACTATATTTCTTCTTTTCAATCTTGTCTGGATTAACTGAGAAAAGTAGCTTTTGGAGTCTTCTTTAAGACATTTTCAAACTCTTTAAACATGAAAAGATTTTTGAGCGATCTTGTTTCCCTTCACGCTCTCCAAACTAAAACTTGAAGGCACATCTGTTAGGTGGTATTTTCGGTTCAAATGGTCAATTGTATGAATAAAGTTATACTCTACGAACTTCGGTTCATTAGAAGAGTATTCTCAGGTATAAGTTTAACACTTTTTCGGGCCTAAGGGAATAAATTTACGAAAAAGGAACATTCTCCTTGGTTTTGGTTTATCACCTTTTTCAGGCCTTGGAGATTACTTACAAAAAAGGAACCCCCACGGAGTCCATAGTTAAGCTCTTTTCAGACTCCCTAAAATTGAAAAGATCATCGAGTGACCTTGTTCCTTCACACTTGTTAAATTGGTCCAAAAGAACATATACTGGCATGAGTTTACCCCTATTTCCGGCCTATGGATTATGGAGGAGAAAGGTACACCTCGGGAGATTCGTCTCACCAAGAGAGTTCTCCTCAATAACTTTTATACTTTTAGGAGCTAAGGGGACTAAATCCAGAAAAAGGTTGTGAGTCCATAGTTAAGCTCTTTTCAGACTCCTTAAAATTGAAAATATTGTCGAGTGATATTGTCTTTGTCACACTCATTAAAATGGTTTTGAATAGACATCTTTTCGGTGCTAGTTTACCCCTTTTTCGAACCAGCTGGAATTTTTCTGAAAAAGGTACCCCTTGGAGTCTTCTTTTACATTTTTTTCAGACTCTCTAAATGTGAAAAACTATTGAGCTTACCTTCTCTGGGCTCGTTTAAAATACATTGAAGGGGGTTTCATTGTGTCTTGCTGATTGCATTTACATCTCTGCGTCTTTAGCCTAATGTCGGCTCCATGTTGCTCTCAACTGAGCCTTTGGAGCATGCCTTATACTCAAGCCTTGTAGCACTTTTCCTCTATGACCCGACACCTTGGCCCATGGAGGATTTTCCCCCAAGTGTCCTTTTCCTGCACATGTCTCCTTGCTTTGAGAATTAGTGTGTTCCTTGCGCTCAGAACTAGTATGCTTGTTTGTGACACTCGTTCCTCCTTTGTAACGTAGCATTCTTTTATTCTTTTTCAAGCTCTTTAAAAATTGAAAAAGACAAAAAATAAAAAACCCAAAAAGAGGGGACATGAAAATATATTATTTTTTGGTAGCACAATGAGTCGCCCTTGGAAAAAGCACATCCTTTCATTTATTCGTCAAGCATTCGGATCTAGTATGACCTTAGGAATATTTTCTCGCTACATAGATTTGTGTACTCCTCTGTTTGGTTACTCTTCCAAACACATGGAGAGTTTGTGTTGCCTCCTGCATCGTGAACTTATGTCAATGTCATGCTTTCCGAGTCTGACCATATTTTGTGCTTTTGTCCAAGGGAAGTTTCACCCAACCTGAGTCAGCCTCTCTGCAATTTGTCTCTTGACCTCATGCCCGACCATCCCAAAATTCCAATCAAGTCCTTGTTCAAAATCAATTAAGTTCTCTGTCTAATCATCGAGATCCTCTTGTCTTTTCTTGACGAGTCGTCGAAGACCTCTAGGTAGTGAATTCATACACTCACATTGCGCTCCTACCTAAGTTTTGGATATCTTGAAGTTGTTGCTTGAGCTCTAAAGATCTCATCTCCAACCATCAGGCGTTATTGGCTTCTTGAAGATGTATACTACACCTGTATATCTTTGATTTTGAGATGTAGATCCGTTGTGTATTGCTCATGGCTACACTTTATATAGTTATATGACATGGATATACAGTGTATTTGATTGGCATCCATGATTCATTTCATCCTGAGCATGGGTATGTACGTCTCGGTGAGACAATTGTTATTTTGCAGATGGCACCTCCCAAACTCTGGTCCCAGGCTCACTCGTTACATACATTGGCGAAGATTTTGTAATGTATTTTGGCCATCATATGCTCTTCTGACCGCACACATTAGGGGGCATCTGTTATAACCCCAAATTTCTCTACACATGCATACCTAGCCTTTGGCCCTCTTGCTTGCATTTTTTTCCAAGCCATCATTGAGTTGCTCTTCTAAAAAACCAAAATTTTTAAGATGTATGCGCTCTGATCCACTATTACCCATGTACATATGCTTGATGCACCACTACAACCCACATACATATGCATGCTACACCACTATAGCCCGTGTATACTTGCAAAAGTTGCAAAAAATAAAAAGTTGCAAGGAATTCGTTGAGATTAGGGGCTATTGGGTAGTTTCCCAACTAATCCACCGCCTATAGCCCGTCACCCAACCAAATAACCATCGTTTTCCCATATAAAAGGAGGTGTTGGGGTCTCATTTTACATATATACATAAGAACAGTGAAACTCTGCCTGTTTCACATCCCCTCCTTACCCCAAGTGATTGCAACCCTTTTGTGAGAATTGCCCTTACATTTCCCAATTAGCCCTTCTTCCTCCATCAGAAACCCATTCACTTCCCAAGAAGAGATCCAAAGGTTGAGAGGAGAAGCCATACAAAGGTGCACTTGGAGTTTGGTGAAGAGGAGCCTGGACCAGGTTCGTGGATCAGTAGCCGACTTTAGTTGTAAAAGGTATAATCATTGAGTTATCAATAAAATAACTACTTTTCATGTCCCAAATCATGGCATATTGAATGTTTTTGTTGGTTTATGTTCTAACATCTAACCCTTATTTGTATATGAATTGCATGCTTGTAGATTTTTGTTTGTCTGTCTTTGAATGCAGGCCATCCTTGGGAGGAGGTGTGCAGTCAACGAAGATTTCAAGTGCGAGAGGATCATCATCAGACGCCGAGTAGAGGTATAGTTACCTGATCCTTCTCATCATTGTTTTTCTTGTATAAGTCTTGGGCATGTTTGAGGAAGTTAGAGAAGTTGTTGACTTTTAGACGATTGTTGCTCTGCCTACATTCTGAACCCTAGTGTAGTCATAGGGGGGTTTTCTCGCTAGAAGATGTTGAATTCAAATATTCTTATATTGAAAAACATGTTTTCGCTCTTTTTAAAGCCGTGGAGAAATTTCTCCACTTTATCTTAGGTAAGAACACACTGGTAAAAGTCCCTTTACCTGTTGTCAAGTTTTCTCTCTCATAGACTTATCTTTCAGAGAAGCTTGCGCATTGGCTTGCCAAGATCCAGGAGCATGACTTAACTATCATGAATTCAAAAACCATTAAGGGACGTGAATTATCCCTTCACTTGGTTCAACATGTTGAAGCAAGTGAAGCAATTGATAAACAAGATAGTCCTATGTCAGCATTGTTTTACATTGATAGTCAAATCCTTCCTGTAGTTGAACATCCCTGGTATAAATATCTAGTGTATTACTTGCAAAATCAGAGGTGTATAGATAATTTAGATACTCATCAAAGGGGAAGGCTTCGTCTTGAATCTTCCAGATATGTCATTTGAGGAGACTTCTTGTTTAGGAGATATGCCGATGGTATGTCACTTCGTTGTGTAAATAATGAGGAAGCACAAAAATTGTTACAAGAAACCCATGGATCTTCAGATTCTGTTGTTCATGTAGGTAGCCAATTTTCTGCTAAAACTAATGCTTTTAAGATTATCATAAAAGGGTACTATTGGCCTTCAATTTTTCGTGATTCTTATAATTTTTCAAGATCTTGTGACAAGTTCCAAAAGTTCACTGGGAAAGAACATCTTTATGCCATGCCTTTACAACCTTTCCTCCCTGACTTTCCTTTTTCAAAATGGGTTTTGGACTTTATCAGTCCTATTAATCCTCCAACTTCAGCAAGGCAAGTTTTTATCTTGACAACCACAAACTATTTTACGAAATAGACTGAAGTTGTCTCACTTAAGAATTCACAGGATGAGCAAGTTATTTCTTTCCTTGAAACTAAAATCTTTTCCATATTTGGTCTTCCTTTGGAAATTATTACAGACAACAGTCCTGCTTTTATTTATGCTAAGCTGACTCAATTTCTAGCTAAACTAGGAGTTAAACATTTTACCTCATCAACTTATTACCCTCAAGTAAATGGGCAAGCCGAGTGTACTAACAAAAATCTGCTTAGAATTATCAAGAGGATGATCGAAGATAAGCCTTGTCAATGACACACCCTCCTCACTTACGCCCTTTGGGCAGATCGCACTACCACCAAGGTTAGCATTGGTTGCACCCCCTTTCAGCTTTATTATGGTCAAGAAGCCATTATGCCTACCGAGCTGGAAATTTCTTCTTTAAGGATAATGCTACAGATGGAAGAATGGAATTCTTCTAATATTCCTCAAAGGATAAATGAACTATTGGCTTTAGAAGAACAAAGGACATTTTCCTTGGAAAACATAAAGAGAAGACAAAAAATTGTTAAGAAATATTTCAATAAAAGTGAAAAAGTTGTTATATTTAAGGTAAATGAAAATGCATTGATGTGGGATTCAACTCATGTCGATAGATGAAAGCATTCAAAGTTTCAAAAGTTATGGCCGGGTCCTTTTAAAATTGCTTTTGTCCTGGGCGCAAATTCTTATATTCTAAAGGAATTGGAAGAGCAATTGTTTTCCTATAGAACCAACGGTTCCCACTTAAAACACCATGTGGAACAAGCTTGAAAGTTTAAATGTTGTATGGAATTACTCCTGTATTATGGATTGTTTTATTGCTTTGATTTTTCTTTGTTGTTATTTCTTTCTGCTATTAATTTCTTTTATTGACTCCTTTTCTTGTCAGAAATAAAATTTTAGATCAATTTTTCCACAGTGATGCCATTCTGCAAGTATTGTTAATCAATAACAATCAGGTTACACAACTGTAATGATGTCTCCCCTTGAAGACATCATTGAAATTTCTATCTTCTTCCAGCACTGTTGTTAGATAAGATTATTGGTTTTTTATCCCTATTTTCTGCTCTCCTTTTCTTCCCTCTGCTCCGAGATTCAAAAAGAGCACACTAGAGTTTTTCTCCTTAAAGAAAGGAACGCTTTCACTATGATTAATCGAATGTTATGCACACAAGAATAACCTCCTCATACATAACATTTTTTATAAGTTATTCCCTAAATCCCAAATCATATTTTCCCTTAAATCGCTCACTTCCCTTGTTGCATAATCATTCTGATATACATTCCTTGATCTAATGTTCATCTCGTCTACGAAACCAAATTATCTAAGTTCTTAATCTATTGGAAACAAATTTCCCCGTGGAGTCGCCAGCTGTTGACGAATAAGAATGCAACGATGAATATTGCTCGCAAATGATTGCCAATCTCTATTATTTATTTATAATAATAATAATAAACTAGTAGGTGGGACCCCCTTGTAGACTAATGGCGCCATGATGGATGTGTTGCACTTATATTTTTTGTTTTATGTTATGATGATGCCATCATAATCTTCTACAATTGATGATTCAAGTCATGGTTTTAATCGTTATGATGACATAAGATGGTTGGTTGATTGTTGCATGGCTAGATGGTTTTGATGGTCACTCACAAATTACGGTTGTACTATGGATAAAAGGATTATTTTCAATTTTGTTTGGCATTGCAATTAAACATGGATTAATTGTTTTACATATGATTTTATACAAGGGGATGATATGAGAGCTATTTTAAACAAAAGGACTATATACAAACCCAAATGTTATGTATTATTGTGACAACGAAGGGTGCATAAACCCTTGCTGCTATAAATATGAAATTTGTTAAAAATATATGATACAAATGGGGTAACGTTATAGCATATGGTTATTTTAAAAAAAAAGAAAAAGAAAGGGTTGACAATACTTTGGGTGGTGCACTATGCAATGAGATATAACAATGAAATATATGGTTGATTTAATGGTTAGTGTCATGGTGAGTTGGTTGGCTTGTACATTGAATTGAATGAGGTTGGGGAAGGAATCGACGTGCATTTACTTCACATCACTCAAAAAACCCTTGAGGCCCATCACCCTAGACATAATTGCATTTGGTTTTTTAAGCTCTGGTGGTTGATGATGCTCCGCGATTTTTGGTTGTGAAGGAAGATACATCCTAATTCTCTCCCTCGAGAAAGCTTTTCCAAGTATGTTTCCTTATTTTTCCATCCATGATGGTTCCTCTGCATTATGATATGATTTTTGGCTCAAAATTTCTTGAGGTCTATGTTTTTCTTAAGTTTTTGGACTGTGTATCAATGTTGTGTATGTGGGTTCTTCTTGTGAATATTCTAGACTATTTGCATTTTAAAGAAAGAAGAATGGTTATTCCTTGTTGTGTGTAGTTTGTGCATGGGTTTATTGGTTAAAGCACAAAAAGGCATGTTTGATTAGCTTGGGGATTTGGGTTTGGTTCTTTGTGGAACTCATGATTATAGTTTAGCAAGCTCTCGGCTTTGCGCATGGGTTTTACAACCAGTCTTGGTGTTAAGTGTTGCCACTCCTTTCGTCTCTGTGGTTGATATGTTTCATTTATCTGGGTTTCAATGTGAACTGTTAAGAGTTGGAGTGTTTCTTGCCATGTCTTGGCCAAGCCCCAAGTTGTTATGTATCATGGAGTTTCCCTCATTATTGTTGTTGTTGGGAAGTATTGCATATTCGGGTTTAGTATCACCCATATTTTTATTGGAAGCTTTATATGTGCTTTGGTTGACCATGGGTTGTGCTTGGGCATTCTCTTTACAATGACTTTAAGAGTTTGTTTCCTCTGGTTCTCTGTTGAGGGTGGTTGATTGTCATTTGATAACCCTCACTGTTAAGAATATTGTTAAAGGTTATGTGTCTGTGGTGAATTTGAAAAGGGCACGAGATGTCTGTGTCTTCAAGGACTTATCCCTTGATTAAGCCATCTGTTATTACTCTTTGTGCATTGTGTTTAAACCCTAATAATGACCTTGATATCATTGCAAATCCAGTCGAAGGTAAAGAGAATTTTGTGTTTTCTTGGTCGATAGGGCATGATTTGGCTCTGTCTCTCATTGGGAAATTTTTAAAAGAAGTTTGTACATGTTAAATTTACGGGAAGCTTAGGCTTAGAGTTGCATATTATTGGTTGAATGTTATTTCGAATCAATACTTATGTTGATTATATTGGATAAACACCTGTGTGTGATTGGATTGGGGCCCGGTTATGTGTTTTAATGCCCAATTTATTATGTCGAACAATGTTTGGAAAATCGACATATAGTGGTTAATACTGGACCTATTCTTATCTGAGTTTAAGGAATAAATATTGGAATATGAATGATTGTGGCTCAATGAATCATTATGTTTATCATATAAATGGAAATGTTGTTATCATGACTATTATATAAATACTATATAGATTCAAGGGCTACTGTAATTGAGTATTTCTGAGCATATGAATTGTTTTTTGAAGTCAACAAGCAATATGTAAAAGAAGTGACAGTTTAGATGGTAGTTTTAAAAGTGAATGTTGATTGAATTATGGTGGTATGAACAGAGTTATGTTAAATTGTTTGATTTGATTTATTTTTATATGAACAATATCCATATTACATCCCTGTCATTCTACCACTTTTTCGCTCATTATATCCCCCTCATAATCCCAATTTCATTTTAACAAGCCTTGTTCTATAAAATAAATAAATAAACTTTGTATAATAGTGACAAAGGATATGACACAGTAATGGTTGGTAACTAATATTTTTGGTATTTGATTGCATAGTTAAATTATTTTATTTAACTCGTGTATTTGTCCCCTCTCATTATATCACTTTTTCGCTCATTACACTCCCCCCATATGTCCCATGAATCCTATCCACCCCTTGCTCACTTGGAAATTATTAAATGATTTCTTATGGATGGATTTGCATGGGTCTTGTGTCAATTCTTGAGCCAAAAATTGTTTCAAGCAAGAAAATGTCATGTATGGTTTGTTAAGGGCTAGTTACTAATGAATTGTTGCATACAGGATGAGTTTCTTCAGTAGGGGAAGCCATGGAAGAAATAATAGAGGAAGAGGTAACTGGAACAGAGGGACAAGAAGGCCTAGATTCTCTATTCATTTTGATGTTGACCCCCAGGAATTGAACCATATTTTCAAGGCAGGGTTCTTTAACTAGATCGGGCAAGGAATAGTAAAACCTCGACCAGAGAGACCCCCCTTTCAACCTCAAAAAATCAATGGTGTTCTTGTGCCTCCTCATGTGTCCTTGCAACTAGAAGTCCATGTAAATGATGGATGGAAAGAGATTGTCAATCCAGTTGTCTCTCACCATCGTGGTTGGCCCAATTTTCATTACCTCCTCCACCACCTGTAAATCCTAATATTCAAATTTCCCATGTGCATTCACTTGTTCAATGCTCTCATGCTAGTAAAAGGCTCAAAATTGATGTCCCCCATGTGCAAGATAAAGGCAAAGTTGTTGCCTCCCCTTCAAATGACTCTTCATAATCAGTGTCCTCCTATATGCATCTAAAGGATGATTATTCCCATGTTATTCGTGAGACACAACCTCAAGGTTCAAATTAACCTAAGGCTACTTCTAGGAAGTCAAAGGGGAACAACAGTGATAAAAGAAGGATTGCCTCTCAGAGTGGAAAGTATGGATTTTAATTTATGTGTTTTTATGATTGAGTTGTTGAAGACAATGGTCTATCGAAAGTTTGGACAACAAGTTGTTTTTTTGGGATAATGTGGATTATGTGGATATTTACATATTTTTGGATATGATTTGAATAATTTATTATATTTAAATATTCAAATTTTGAAGGTATTTAAGGGAGTTACTAGGTGGCATGTGTTTAAATTATTATCCAAATGTGTTTTATTTTATAATTTGAAAAGAATAAAAGAAGGGAGTCACAAGGGGTCCCACCTACCTAGTTATTATTAAATAAATACCCTTAACTATTATTATTATTATTATATCTCCTAAACTAAATTAGTTAAGTTAAACTAACTTAACTAAAGAAAGTAGTTGAACTACTTCAACTTATTTGGAAGGCATAAAAGCTAAATGAGAAGAAGAAACAAATGGGAGAATAGAAGGAGAAAGCAATACTAATGTTTGCTCTTTTGTTTTCATGAGATAGTTTCAGTTTTCATTCATTCTTGAGTTCATTCAAAGCCTAATTCTCTCTTTGACAGCAGGGTCCTATTGTAGACAGCAAGGTTCATAACTGAACCAAATTATTCAGATGCTTGTTTTAAGGTGTTGATCTATCTTTGATAGTCTGTGTATAATTGTTTGTTTATGGATTGAGTTTCATAGCTGATAAAGGATATTGTGCAGAGTCAAATTGGCAACAGTCTTTGGCAAGTTGACCCATATTATAAAGTTTAGTTTTTACTTCTTGTCATAGTCCTTTTGTATGTTTTTCATCGGGTATCTCTAAATTAGACTTTGGTCCATGCCCTCACAAGGATTTTGTAAAGAGAAAAACATTTTTGATTTCTTGGAATGAAATAAAGCAGATTTCTATTATGTCTCATTTGTGTGTACCGATGACTTGGTTACTTTTGCTTTTTGATCTCGCATTTAATTTTTGTAATCTGTTTATTTTTCATAAACTTATATTAAAATTTATGTTATTTTGTAACATTATTTTCATAAGAAAAATCAACCTAAACCCTTGTAATTAATACTTGTGGATTGGAAAAATATTTTTGAGGCTATAAAACATAGGGTGATATTATTGACTATATTGTATTAGCCAGGAAAGATTCAAAAATGCTTGAGTAAGATAATTCATATATTTTCCTCAACAACTACTCCATTCCCTCTTTCTTTCCTCATGATGAAAAAAAGACCTCTTGTGTTGTAAATTCAAGTTCATATTTTTCTGTAGCTTCCCAAGAGGAAGAATTTTATGTTGATAATGGGACACTTCGAGTCACATCGATGGTTATGTCATGCTCTCATTATCCTCTTTCTTCTTTCCCACCACAATAAATGGAGGAGGGAGGTATGGAGAAAAACTTGAAAGTTGATCATCTTGTTAATGAAGATAATCTAGACACACTTAAAATGAATTCTTCCTCACACATGGATAATTTGGAATTAGTTCCTCTTGATTTGGATTGTCCTACTGTTACAGATTCTCCTTGTATAACTGACATAGAGCAAGATTGCTTTCCTATTGTTGATGGATCATTTATTGAAACTTCTTGTTCTAAAAATTCTTGTGATTTTCTCCCCTCTTCTAACCATGGATATTTTTTGGAAGACATTTCAAATTATGATATGGTGCAGGAGAAAAACAAACATGTTGATCTCTTGACTTCAGGAGAAGAGATAAACATACAAGACACAACTATTTTATCAAAACATTCCACCTTTTTCTTGGATGAGGAAGACTATGTTGAGGAAGATCGTATTGGTTGTGAAACCATGCCTACTATGGAGCTTGTCCATTAAAAATCAGTCACCCATTCTCTTAATGAGGAGAAACTACCATTTAGAGAGTTAGTTTCTAAAAATATCTCTTGTTTAAGAGAGGCTTTTAATTCTCTTAATTCTTTCACTTATTTGTGTTTGTACCATGATCTCTTTAATGGTTTAACTTTGCAGGGGGGTACTCATGGTCCTACTCAAATAAACCTAGTGGGGACGATCCCTTTTGAAGTACCTGATGTGGGAAATTTACATAAGGAAGATAGAGAGGATAATGCCTCTTCCCATGAACTAATCACAAATATGCCTTATCAACCTTTATCATGGGATGAAGGAAGCACTGTAGCAGATGTATATCAGACCATGTCTTCTTTTTCTTCACCTTCATTTATGACCAATAGTAAATCTTCTTGTTCAAGTATCCCTTTATTGGATATTATTAATACTAGTGGATCTCACCATTGTCTTGAAACTATCCCTCATATCATAGTGGATGTTAGCCTATGTAGATAAATTGTTTCCACTAATTTGTCTCAATTTGATGGTTATTTGAAGTATGATTCCAAGGAGGCTTGCCAAGATAATGAGGCACTTTAGTCTACACTGATGGTTATGTCAGGCCCTCATTCTTTTGATTTGTCTTTAGGTATAAACAAATTTATTAACATGAAGATTCTCTCACTGAGCACACTTCACATGAATTCTATGAACGGTTCTCATTTGGTATGCTACTTTCCATTGAACCCCTTCTATCAATTCTACGATAGAAATGGTACATTTTATGATAGAATTGAAGCATGGTTGGAGAGATCTTACTTGGAAAAATTTCCCATGAATTGTCACAATGCAATTTTTAGTATGGTGAATATAGTTTTTGGTGTTTTAATTCTTCCTACTTTTAATCTATTTTTTATTCCAAGCACAATTACTGATCTTATGTCATGAACATATTTTTGCATACTTGGGATTACTTGGATGGATACATTGGAATTATGACTTTACATAGCTCATTTTCCAACCATTGTATCGTAGAGTAGGAGTAGGGTAGAATAAATTAATATATTTTCTTTTCATATTTTGTCTTTGCTTTCTAATTTTTTATTAGTTTTCTATGTGAATTCTCTTTTCATTACTGTTAGTTGATCAATAAATGAATTCTCAGAAGAGGTGGAAAGAAATAAAAGTTTTACACACTAATTTTCCCTTGATTTGATTTTTTTCTATTTAATTTTGATATGGGGAAAATTTACTTCATCTCATTCTCAATTTTTTCTCTGTGCTGGGTAATTTTTAGATCACTATTTTATGCATGTCACCATCCCAAATCTCTTTGGAGATTTTTTTCTTTTCACAAGTGGGATATCTTAAATTATATTACTATTCTACCCCTCGTGCGATAAGAATCAACATCAATGGTTCCACACTCATATGACTCTCACTTGGTAGCTTTTGGCTTGATTGAGATTCTTTTAATAGTGTTGATCTTGCTATCTCATGCACAGTAAATGGAAATATTGACGATTAAATTCAACCCATCTGAGATTGGTCCACTTCGACTCCTCCTAATTTCCTTGGACAAATATTTTATCATGGTTTTGGAGTTATCCAAATGATTTCTTTCCATTTGAATTTTTCTTTGATCACTTTCCACCAACATGAATTTTCTACATAAACTTTTTCTTGCATAATCGGATTTGTTGATTTTTCACTTCTTTTGAGTTATTTTATTGCATCACTTGTAGTTTTGATTTTGGGCATTGGTTTCCATTGTCCTATGCTATGTTCAATGGGTATTTTAAGTATGATTCTACATTTTATGTTATAGCTTTCTTCACTCAAGCTTCCTCTCTTATACAACAACCAGAGATATTTTTTCAAGATACCTGGAAACACATTTTTGACATTCTAAATGACATGACAATTTAAATCTTTTGCTGATATTTTTTTCAGAAAATTGTTTGGGAACCCATATTTTTATTCCCCAATCAAATGATTGACCAAAGACTCGATCTTAGCACTACCAATTCAATGTATTTTCATACATGATATGTTCTTCAACAATATATTTTTATCCTTTGGGTGTGCTGATTTCAAGTCACTCATTTTGGTTACATTCTTGGGTAATCTGACTTTTTGTCATGGCTAAGTATTATCTTCTTATATCAATGTTGAAATCATTCAAATGGTTGGGAGTTGTAAGTATCTTAATGAAATATGTCAAGGCAACTTCTAAGATTCTAATTTCGTGTTTTCAACATTTGTTTTCATTTTAGCCATGGTAATAAGTTTTCAATCATATTTTTATAACCTATGTTTGTTGGTGGATTGGTACCTTCAAAAGATGGATGAGAATTGAAGTCTTATAGTCTTGTTTTCTTAATTTGATTAACTCTGATTTGAGGAACATGACATTGTGTCCAGATATCCAAATCTTACAACAATCAAGACACTAAAAGTATTTTGTTGAAGAAAATATTGTGGAAAAGCACCTAGTGCTTATATCTCAAGAATAAGGTTGCAACCTTTGACTGAACGAATATCATATGAATACCTGATGACTGCACTGCCTTTACACAGAGTTTTATGATAGCCAAATTAGTTTAAGTTTACTTTATCTTAGGATTCTCTTCTTAGGATTAGTTTCAATTTCATCCTTTACTTTTCAATTTAGTTTATTTCATTATAATAAGTCAATCATTTGAGAGGAGGATTTCTTCCTAAACTTCCTAAGAGTTGATCAAAACGTTCTATTTTGTATGTAGGTTGGGAAAATGGCGTGTGCAACCAACATCTCTTAATTTTTCACTTGAAGGAAACTTAGGGAAGTTTTAATCTGAACTTGGCCAATCAAATTCCTTTGTGACACTTTTATCAACCCAGATTGCCACCAAATCAACAACTAATCATAATTATAGTCTCATTTATTTACTCACATATTTTTTTTCTGATCTAGTTGATATTTGGAGTCCTTTTCATGACTATTTTGATGACCTCCATAATTGTGATTTTCCTCTTTGCTTTATTAGATTGAATCATTTGGGTCTGTGTGGATACAAATTATCTTTTATAACAAAGAGAAAATAGTGCTCTTATGAGAAATTTAAAATGTATTTTATGTTGGAGATTAATTATTTTTGAATTTCAAAGGAATTGCTCATGTCATGTAATCTTGAGAGCTTATGGGTTTGTGGATGTCTCATGTAATTGGTTTGAAATCTTGTTTTGATTAAGAATCTGCATTAACCCATGTTGATTAATTCCCGGAATTGTTTTGTTGCACTAAATAAAAAGAAAATCATATATGACAATTGGATTTGAGAATTGTGTTGCAAATTTTTTCCATTAGATAATAAATTCCTGTACTCTGGTTTGTTTTCATTTCAAATAAAAAACTATGGGAATCTTTTCATTGGGCTTGATATTAATTGGCTAATTTTTCTTGATTGTTGATTCCCCTTGGATTATTGTCAATTGTCCACTAAAAAAACTTATTTTGTTGCTACTGCCATACTTATTACTCATTTTTGTTTTCTCTTCTTATCTTTTTCAGCCAACTTTCATCCTTTTGATGACTGACATTCTAGCTTCAAATTTCATTTTAGTTTAGATTTATTTTCATGAATTCACTTATAATTTCAGTTTTTCTTTATGTTTATACAAATTCCTCCCATATTTTTATTTGACTGTTGGTATTTCCCTGGGTTGATTTGACTCTTAGTCTGCCTTGAGGATTTCCCTTTAAATTTTAGTGAAGGGGTTCATCAATTTTGGTCACATACTGAAGATTTTTCTTACAAGTCATAATATGCATGGGTTGCTCTATCCACTTCACATTAATACTTATGGGTTATCATGGTACACTCATCAAATATGGCATGGGCTATCCTATACTTATGGGTTATCATGGTCTGCTCAACAGGAACATGTGTTCCACTACTATGATGAAAAAAACTATGATGGTTTTTGGGGATACCTGTGGGTTAAACTAAACTGCATAACATCTACTCAGCAAATCAAAGCAACTCTCGTATCACCCCACTTCCTTCACATCCTATGTGCATATGCATATCTATAGCTAAAATTTAAAAGGGTGATAATTTTATGAAATAAAAAGGAAGTTGAAAGCACTATTAATAGTGTGGAAAGTACAAGTAAACTCGTCGGGGCTATGGACGCCTGCTGGCAGTAGGGATATGCTTGTATGGTACCAAGGAAAATTCGTTGGGGATATGTACACTCGCTAGCAGCGAAGCAATACCAGGAAAAGAGAGAAGAGGAACACACTTGGGTAGATGTTTGCTTGTTTTAAAAGTGAAAACCCATGGTTGAACTAAAGCTAATGTGAAGTGTACAACCAATAAAAGAATTCATCTCATTAATTGGCTCTTTGAAAAGGGTGTGTTAGATTACACATACTAGAAATATTGGGTTATATCTTTTAGAATTTTGGTGTCATTTTGGTCCCCATGACTATTGGAAAATTGTTTGCAGTTTGTTGAACTTATCTTTAAAATACAGATATGAAGTATAGGCCCTAGATTTCTATTGACATAGATAATTAGTTCTTCCAGTGTGTTGCCATTTGTTGTGGCCGCAACAAACTCCATTTTACTTTTTCTTTTACAAGTGAAAGGAAAGGCCCCCCCTACTAAAATTTGAATCATATTGCCTAATCCTCTACCACTTGAGCCTAATGTTATGTGTTTGCCTACTTAGAGGGAGTTTGGGGGTTTATCTTGTTCGATGACTGTTTTGATGGGTGTTGATTATTCCTTTCGATCTGATGATTTCAAATGTCTTCATGATGCTTATTGACCTATGATGTTTCATTGACATTTGTTTTCAGACTATCCATTGATTTTGAAGTGTTTGATGATTCTATGTGGTTGCAAGGTATGATATTCTATTGCATGTCTTGTATGAGGTTGTGGCTAATTATTTGTTGATTGACTAATTCAAATTTTGCATCCACTTGCTAGCATGTTATGCTTTTTGATTTCATACTTATGTTATCGTATATGGATTCTACTAGACTGTTGCTTCGAATTATCTTATGTATTCTTAGGATACTCATCTACAGTCACCAAATTATTGTTGAATAAATCTATCACTCTCTAATAAATTAGCTTAATGGTAGAGAAAATATTCTTTATTGTATTGGATAGTATTCTTTTGATTGCATGGTTGATATCTTTCTTGTTGTTTTGAAGGAGTGGGAGTGTAAGGACACTTTATTCGCATAGTCGCTCTATCCTTGAGAGGCTTGTGGGGAAAAAATTTCATCATTTTCTATAATCTTGACTTTTGTCCTTACTGAGCTTCCCCTTTTCTTATTTCCTTGAGGTCCTAAGATTCTAAGGTTGTTGGATCCACCTTCACTGCAAACTTGTTTCTGATCCTCTTCAGATTGATCTCTACCAGATTCTTCTTTTGTCCTTCCCTCTCTCCCGAAAACTAGGCCTAAGGCCTATTTGGTTTTCTCCTTCTTTTCCTCTATTATTTATTTTAGACAAATCTCATAGTTGGATTATGCTCATCAAGAGATTTCCAATGACTATAACCATACTTAAATATGAGTTCCTAATTGAAATTTATGGCTTCCTAATGCTTCCTAAGCCAAAACTCACATTTTCCACCTCACTGCCATGTGGATTCCACATGGTTCACTCTCGGTTGTTCCATCTGACTTGATGTTGATGCATGGTGCTTATGTGGCATACACCACCTTCCCTGATCATCGTCGAGATTTGTCCTGACTCTTCTTCCCAACCTTCTGATCACATACTCCAACAACGAAGTCAGAGCTTCATCATCCCTGGCATTCACACTCTTCATTTTCAGAGTCCTTCTCAATCAGAGTACATCTAATCCTAATATCACAAATCACTTTGACGACCCTTCCCCGATGAATGGTTGGGATTTCATTTCACTCTCTAATCAATTGAGGACCTTCATTCGTTCTTGGAGTTGATGGACTTACGACTACAATACCCACAATACATATATTTATTTATGTTCCTCAGTTAATGAATGTTCCTTCGCTACCTCAGATCAAATCTTTGTCTTCTTCTTGCACATAGCAATGTTGTTCACAACTGATTTCTTTGGTGAATTACGCAGGCTCTTTTGAAGTTAAGCCCCTTTTCCTTCCAAGCAACCAACATCAGGACCACGAGCTTATTACTTTGCAATGATTCACAAGCTTAAACCTTGAGCAGATTGCCAAAGTGAAACTCTCCTAAGTTGTCTATCTATTCCCTGAGTGAACAGTCAGATATTTTTTGTACAATAATATTCGGGTTACAACTTTGGATGGTTGGAGTTAACACTCCTAACAGTCTCCTTCAAACTCCAAATGAATTTTAATCATGACCGTTGATCGTCCATGAAAGTACGATCCAGATATTTTGTATGCAAAATGAATCTACGGGGGAATATTCTTTGATACCCCTTGTCGATACCGTGAAACCCCACAAGACTTCTGGATGTCGAATAATCAGCTCTGAATGCACGTCATTACCCCTTTTTCTGTCTTTCACCTTCGACACAAAAATCGAAGAAAGAATATTCTTTGATTCTTTTCTTCGATCCCTTTTCACCAACACATTAGAGAAGACTACGAAACAACTCCCCCGATGGATGATGTATATTTCTCAAGATCTGTTGAACGGTTAGATCTCGCTCTCATAATTAATACGTTGGGATGGGAATTGAACATGAGATAGGAAGAATCTGATGTGA
>JASDQU010508965.1:10349-28137 GCA_032191745.1 Picea mariana | reverse complement strand
TGTTATATTAGAAAGAGAATTTCTCCTAACATCCAACTTTATAAGATCAACCCTCTCAATCAATACATTTGGACAGAAATTTCAGACATCAATGCTACGAAGATGTATATAGCAATTTTCTATTTTGCACCTATTAATTCTACTTTTTATAAGAAAAACAATCTAGATAGGAACTGTCCCTATAATAATTTAGAACAAGATATTTATAGTTTGAAAAATGAAGGTAATATCTTCCTTCTAGAAGAATTTAATGTTAGGACTTCAACTGACCAAGATACTCTTTTAACAAATGATTCCAACCATAATCCTTTATGTCTAGATGAGGACCTTGTTCTAGATAACAAATACAAAAGAATCTCTAAAGACCCAACTGAGAATTGTTTTGGTACTGAGCTGGTCAAACTTTTCAACTCTCAAGACCTAATAATTTGCAATGGAGTAATGAAGTGACCAAACACCAACCAAATGACTTGTATTCATGGGCTAGGTAGTAGTGTCGTAGATTATGTGATATATGATATCCTCATTTCCAACCAAATAGTAGATTTTGGCCTTTTAAATGACCATGAACTCGACTCTCGTCATAGACCTTTAACCCTAACTCTAAACGTTTCCATTCACAGGATCACCATTGAAGAGAATTCTAATAATCAAAGGCAATTGTTCTTTGAAAAAAGTAAATTTGACATTTTTTTAAAGGATTTGAATGGTGAATTACATCTCCTAACTAATAAGGACAACTTCAAAGACCTCTTTCATAATTTTACAACTACCCTTTCCACTTTTATTAACAAGTTCTCTTTCAAGGTGGCCTATAAAAAGAATAATAAAATGACCAACCCTTGGTATGATAAAGAATGTAAAATTGCTAGGAAAGGAATGTTAAAGATGCTTCTAATGAGTCCTTAAAACTCAATAATATCGATAGGTATAAATCCCTAATTAAAAGAAAAAAAAGGTACTACATAAATAAAAGGAAAGAGAAAATTTCACAACTATATAATCTTGATCCTAAGAAGTTATGGAGGTAAATTCTAATCCACAATACTAAAGAAAATAATATGATTCCCTTAAAGGAATGGAATTCTTACCTTAAATTTTTTACGAGTTCCCTAACACCATCGACACCATTCTTATTGTTCCTACAAAGGATGAAGTTTTTTCTTTGGATGACATAGAGTTTGGGGTAAAGCGACTTGTAAATGGGAAAGCTAAGGACATTGAATGCTACCAAGATGAAATTTTTAAAATCAAAGGGCCTATCCTCATCCCTCATATACACAATCTCCTCAATTTAGCAGTTAAGAAGGGATTCTCTAAACCTTCGCTGCAAAGCCTCATTGTTCCTATTTTTTTAAATGGGGATAGAAACATTCCCTCTAATTATAGGACCATTATGATTAGCCCAATTTTAGCCAAGCTTTAATGAATCATTTTCGAAAAGAAGATTAGCCTTTGGATAGAAAGTCATAGTAAAAGAGCTAAAGGATAGGCCAGGTTTAGTAGATATAATTCAATTGTGGATCATTTTGTTACCTTTAGGATAATTGCAAAGGAGTTCCACAATACTAAAACCAATCTTTTTTGTTGTTTTGTTGACTTTAGACAAGCATTTGACACGGTCCCTAGGAAAAACCTTTGGAATAGGTTGGAATAGATAAAAGTGCCTTTCAAGTCGAGGTCTTCTACAATAAGGCTATATGAGAATGTTATTTCCAATTTTAAGAACACTGAGGGATAGTTGAAAGATATTAATTACATTATTGGATTCAATGAAGGTTATCCATTGTCCCCTACCGTTTTTCGCATATACATTGACAATTTAGAAGATTGGTTGGAAGAAGCAAGTTGTTTCGTCCCTACACTCATTGGTATAGTGATAAATATTCTTCTTTATGTTGATGATGTCATTCTTATGGCTAGGAGTCCCCACAATCTTGAAAACCAATTAAGAATCCTCAATACTTTTTTCTCCAATATGGGTATGATTGTTAATACTGACAAGGCTAAAGTCATGATCATCAAATACAATAATATCACTTATGATACCCTTTTATATCACAACAATAACTTGGAGGAAGTGAATTCATACAAACATCTTAGAATTAATATTCACCACAAGCTCAACTAGAATTATAGAATTGAAAAAGGGATTATTGGGGGATGGAAAGCTTATTATGGGCTTGAAAAAAATTGTAAATCAATCTTTCTTTGGATATGGGATAAGAATAAAATCCTCTTTGAGACTCTTGTTACACCTATGATTCTATATGGATGTGAAGTTTGGGGATGTAGTATCTCTCGTGAATCCTGGAGAAAGATAGAGCTAATCCAAAATAATTTTATAACCTATAATCTCAAAATTAAAGTAAATATGCCCTATCCCATCCTCCTCTTAGAGGAAATCCTTTCCCCCATTGATTTCATGGCTATGAATAGATACCTAATGTATAAAAACAAGTTAAACAACATGGAAGACAAAAATCTTGCTAAAATTGCTTCAAAATTCAGTCGTAACCACCTTCGAGTCAAGCAAGGATGGTATAAAGATGCCCAATATTGGCTAAGCTATTGGAAAATCATGAAGACACCATTTTGTAGAATAAGGATACTAATAAAAATATCATTAAATAAAAATTTAAGGATAAAATTGTTAAATTATTTAGTAGCAAAGGAAGATATTCTTATTGTATTGTAATTATTCATGTCGCCCCTATTGCGCCATTGTAAAAGGCTAAATGTATTTTATAAAGTGTCATTTGTCAAGTCGACCCTATTGCGCCAAAGTAAAAAGGTAAAATGCATTTTATAAAGTGAATTTTGTAAGGCCGGCCCTATTTTACCCTAACAAAGTGTCAAGTTGGACAAGACCTAATTTTAGGTTGTCCAACTAGTATTTATAAGAGAGGCTAGCACCTTATTTGGAATAACACACAACACAAACTCTCTAGTGCAAGAGAAAAGTGCACAAGTCTTAGAGGGAGACGCTACTACAACTAGGAGGTGATTTCGTTGAGGATATCGGTCTATCTCTTGGTTTTATCTTGTTATGTGGTGTGATACTTTGCCCTAGTCAAGGGTTTGAGAAGGATATTATGCTTCATTGGTTCTCTCTTAGAGAGAGGCATTTTTCTTGATTGTTGAATCTATATTGAGGAAGTGTTGTTGGGTTTTTTCCCTAGATGTTTTTCGTAGAGTAAATCTTGTGTATTCTATTGATTTTATTCTTTCATTGATACTCTATATGAAGCTATAATAATAATTGCTTAAAAGTTTAAGAACACTACTCTAGTTAACTGCTTGAGACAAAAATTCAACATGGTATTAGAGCAGACCTAAAAGAAGGAATTTTCATAGAAAATAGGAGCTTGCTAAGTAAAACAAGGGCATAGGAAGACTCTGCTAACCCTAGCACACCTTCTCCCTAGAGAACTTTTTAGTTTGGACAAGTTTCATAAATTAGGGTTTCTTCATACTAGGGTTTCATCATAAACCCTAGAAGGTGACATATTCTACCTTGCCAAAGGACAATAGGAAAACTAAGACCATCTAGGCGCTCACCCTAGGATGGTGCATCTATTCCTTGGATCAAAATTCCAAAATTTGAAGTTTGATAAATTAGAGTTTCCTCATAAACTCTAATTCAATATGTCAATGCAACTGTAGAATCAACTTGGAGAAAAATTTCAAATTGGCATAACGCACTCTCTGGTAAGTAAAAATATTTCTTTTAAATTTTATTTCTTATCATATTTTCATCATAGGGAAAGATGACTACTAGCACTAAGTTTGATGAGAAGCTTGAGGGTGTTGATAAATTTTGAGCATGGAAATACAAAGTGATTCTCATTCTAGAAGAGCATGACCTAAAAGGATTCGTTGAGGAAGTTCCAGAACTAGAGGGAGATGAAGCAAAGGAAAAACACAAGAAGAGCTTGGTCAAGGTGAAGAGAATCATTGTAGATTCCATCAAGGATCACCTAATCCTACATGTCTCATGTTTGACAACTCCCAAACAGATGTTTGATGCCTTATCCAGATTGTATGAAGGAAATAAAAAATATCGGAAGATGACCTTGAGAACATAGCTCAAGAGTGTGAAGATGTATAATTTGGAAACTATTCAGTCATACTTCACAAGGGTATCCTAGACTAAAGAGAAACTTGAAGACATTGGAGACAAAGTAGAAGAAGTTGAACTCGTAATGACCACCTTGAATGGTATCCCAATATCATGGGAATATTCATTCAAGGAATATGTTATAGAAGGAATATTATGAAGTTCAACATACTGTGGGAGAATTGTACTCAGGAAGAAGCAAGGTTGGCATCATGAGAATAAAAACTAGTTGATGATGATCAAGCCTTAGCAGCACATGCAGAAAAACGAAATATAAGGAAGGAGGATTATTCTCATTCCCACAAGAAGCCACACAAATCACACAAGGGCCAAAAGGACTACTCAAACTTCAAATGATTCATTTTTCAGAAGATGGGAATATTTTGTCCCAACTTGAAAGATAAGGTCAGAAAATGAAAGCATAAGAGACATCACACTCAATCCACAAAATATGACAAACCTAGTTAGAAGAGAGATAAAGGACATGAGTTAAGTTAAGAGTATGTTTTGATTTCAACTCTTACCGGAACAGTCACCCATGGAAGTGATACATGGCTCATTGACAGTGGTTCCTCCAAGCACATGAATGGATATAATGTTGGCATATTTATTATGGGCAGATAGAAGGTAGAGTATTTGTTTGTCATTGATGGCAAGCTCAACCCGATGATGACGAACAAGAGAAAGTGGCAAGACCAGTAGCGCAACGATTATCGCATGGCAAGATCAGAAGTGTAAACTCCAGGAGTCAAGCGTAAACTCCAAGAGTCAAGGAAGAAACTCACGACAGAAAATCCCGAAATGAAAAACCACGACTTAATCTCCATTTCAGAGTTTTGGATACCGAGAGTTGGAGGTGCCAAGGGCACTCACGACAAGAATGATGAAATCCTAAAATGCGAAAGATCAGAGCATGTCAAAAACTCCATTTCGGAGTTCCACAGACCAAAAAATCAAAGATCAAATGAACTTTAACTTTTGAAGTAGTTAACCCCAAAATGCCGAAACAGACACATGAACAAAGACTCCATTTCAGAGTTTCGCAGACCAGAAAATCAAAGATCAAAGGAACTTTAACCTTTGAAGTAGCGAACCTCGAAATCCCGAAACAGACACATCAACAAACCACATCAGCAAACCACGTCAGCTACGGACACGTGGCATAATCAAGCAATGACAAGTGTCAAGATGATTTAACATTTTAGGCACATGTAAGTCACGAATCAGAGTGACACGTGACAGTTATTCGGCACATGTCAATCCACGTGTGACGCCAGCAGAATTACGTCACACCAGAACTTTCTATTTCGGGGTTTTACATAGCAAGCAGAAACTCCACCATCATGAAGTCTCAAACTCCAGAATGCCAAAAGGGACTATTGTGAGTCTCGAAAACCCGAAAGGAAAAACACCGAAATCTTTTCATCCATTCAATTAAGAAAGAAGGGATCATATTATGAAGTTTTGTGGACCGTTGATCTGGTTCCATTTCGGGGATTGTGACTTGGAGTGTCGAGACTCTTCACCACATGAATGCCAAAATGTTGGAATGTCGAAATGCGAAATGGAAAAATCAACGCAAGACCCTGTGCTTGTAATTCAACGGTGTTGGATACTTGGAAATCTGATCGAAGGGCTATTGTTGCTCTTCACAATTAATTGATTAGTTACGATTCTGTTAGTAAAATTGAATCATGGTTCTTGGATGGTTGGCGTTTCAGTTGTCGAAGCATTGTTCTAGGGTTTGAGGGGTAAATGAAGGGATTGGACAGTATAAAAGAAACGTGCAGTGACTGTGTAGGGTTGGTGGTTCTGAATGAAAAATGAGTTGAACTGTAAGAAAGGGAAAATTAGAGTATGAGCAGTGTGAGACTGATAGTATGCACAGTGTGAGATAAAACTCAAAGATGAGTAAAAGATGAGGGATAGACAGAAGCAAGAGAAAAATTGCAAAACAACTTGAAGCAGAGCAGAATTGCAGAATGGACAGAGGAAGAGAAGAATGGAAAAACAGTTAGAAGCATACCAGATTTACAGAACAGAGAAAAAGTGGTAAGAATCAATTTTTCTGTGTTGTTGGTTATTCAATCATTTATTTATAATCAGGGAGGTGGGGTGGTGTTGGGTAATACTGTGGTCCTCTGATATTCGATTTGGTGCTTGAATATTGGGAGTTGTAGCTTCTATATAGTTGTGGCTAGAAAACAGGGTGGTAGGGTGGTGTTCAGGAAAACACAAAGTTTTATGTATATAAGTTGGTGCTTGTATAAATCCATTTGGTGCTAGAATATTTAGGGAGTTGGTGCTTCCTTCTAGTCGGTGCTAGAGAAACCAGAGAGTTGGTTCTCTCAACAAGTTGGAGCTTGTAAAACAGAGGTAGTAGCCTCGCTTTTATTTGGTTCTAAAACATAGATGATGTACATAACTTAAAATACTACCTTTCATTTCGAAGAAGAAGAGGTTTTCTCCCTTTATGGGTTTCCTCATGAAAATTTGTCTCTGTGTATATCTTATGTTTGACTGATGATCATTATTTATGTTGTCCATGTGTTGTATAATATTGATGATCACTTGAAGAAAGATTAAGAATGGTTTAATAGACTTAAAATTGTTTAAGCACAATAACAATGGATTCACCCCCCCTCTCAGTTGTCTTAGTAATTTCAACATATAAGAACTCATTCTCAATTTTATTCTAGAAGGATTCACCTCATAATGTGAAACTAGGATATGATTACCAGTACCCGATCAAAGGAGTAGGAGAAGCATCCTATAGATTGGATTCCAGAAAACCCATGAAGATGAAGGATTTGCTATATGTTCCTGGATTGAAGAAAAACCTCCTTTCCAAGTTAGAATTAGATGAGAAAGGATTCAGAGTCTCTTTTATAGACGATGAAGTAATTATGTGTCCAAAAGGAAAAACCATTGACGATGCAGTAGTGATTGGTTTCCAAGAGGGAGGCTTTTACAAATTGAAGGGACACTCAGATTCATCATTTGTACATAATACAATGACTCTATGTGAACTATGGCATGGGATATTCTCTCATATACACTAAAAGGCATTACCAATCGTAAGCAAGATGGTGACAGGTTTACCAGATATTCAAGTAAACCATGAAGGCATATGCAAGGGATGCACACAAGTAAAGAATGTGAAGAACCCATTTATAAACAACTATAGAGAAGCAAAGGGATCACTGGACATAGTACATTTAGATGTATGTGGATAAATGTTAGCAAACTCATTAAGCAGGTATGTATACTATGTCTCATTCATTGATGATTACTCACGTAAAAAATAGATTTATTTCTTGAAAAATAAAAGTGATGTATTTACCAAATTCAAAGAATTCAAATCTCTTGTAGAAAATCTCTATGAAATAAAAATAAAGAATCTAAGGTCGGACAATGGAGGAGAATTCACATTCAATGAGTTCAAGACATTTTTCAAGGAAGTTGTGATTAAGAGGGAGCTCTCTACTCCCTACAATCCTCAACAGAATGGTGTGGCAAAGAGAAAGAGAAGCACTATCATGGAAGCAGTGAAATCCATGATTGATGATCAAGAATTACCGATGCATATATGGGAAGAAGTAGCTAAGAATGTTGTATATGTGAAGAGCATAATTCCCCATCGAGTACTTGGGAATAAGACACAAGAAGAGATGTTTACAAGTGAAAATCCATAGGTCATCCATCTAAGAATATTTGGTTGTCTAGTGTATGTGCATGTCCCCAAGAATAAAATATCCAAATTAAAACCATCAGGAAAGAAGGGTATCTTTGTCAGATATACCGAGACATCAAAGGAATACAAATTTTACATCCCTAGTCATCGACAGATTGAGACTAGAAGAGATGTTACCATCAATGAGGATGAAACATTTAGTAGATTGAGACATAACCATACATATGAGGTTCATGATGAGGAACCTGTAGCTCCCAGAGTTGTAGATACATATGCAGGCACTGATGTAGTACCAGAAGAACATGTTTTAGAAAAACATCTCGATGTGGTAGAACCACAAATACCTCCAGAAACGACTGCAAAGAAGGGAAGGCTAGCTTGGGCCCATGAGATTATTCATGATGTAGAAAAGTATGGAGCCCCAAATGGATCTTTTAGAGAAATCAAGAAATGATGAACATATTCCAATTATGTAGCACTGTTGAGCGACATCATTGATGTAGAGACTACAAGTTACGAAGAGGTTCCAGAGAAGAAATAATGGAAGGATGTCATGATTGAAGAGTAACAATCAATCATAAAGAATTATGTCTAGGATGTGGTCCCAAGACCAAAGGAAAATATATTCGTCAATTCCAAGTGGATCTACAAGATAAAGCATGCAGTAGATGGAAACATAGAGAAGTAAAAGGAAAGGTTCATGGCATAAGGTTTATCCTAGAAATAAGGAATAGATTATGAGGATATATTTTCTTATGTGGAAAGATACACTTCGATTAGGTCCATTCTTGCGATAGATGCAATGATGAAATGGAAGGTACGCCAGACGGACGTGAAGACAACTTTCCTGAATGGTGTGATAGAAGAGGAAGTGTATGTGGAGTAGCCACAAGGATTTGAGACACATGACAAGAAGTCACATGTGTGCAGGTTGAAGAAATATTTGTATGGGTTGAAGAAAGCTTCCAGAGCTTGGTATGGCAGGATAAACAATTTCCTGATGAGCTTGGGTTTCACCAAGAGTATAACAGATTCCAACCTTTACCTCAAGGTTATAGATGGTGAACCTGTGATATTTCTATTGTATGTGGATGATCGGTTTCTGACAAGGAACAAGAATCTCATTTCTGAGAGTAAGAGGAAACTTCCTACAGAATTCGAGATGAATAACCTAGGAATGATGCATTATGTCTGGAGGTATGGCAAAGACCAGATGGGATTTTCCTTAACCAAGGAAAATATAAAGGGGAGATCCTGAAGAGGTTTTGGATGTTGGACTGTAAGGCCATATCTGCATCAATGGTGCCGAACTTGAAGTTGTTGTGTGATACAACTTCAGAGATAGTGGATTCCACCGTATATAGGTAGATGATTGGTTTGTTTATGTACTTGATGAACACGAGGTGAGATATATGTTTTGTGGTGAACACATTAAGTCAGTACATGGTTGAGCCTAGTTTTTTTCACCTGATTGTATAAAAAAATGTGATGAGGTACTTGAAAGGTACAATATATTATGGACTTAGATATATCTTGGATCATGAGATAAGCTTGCAAGGCTACATAGATTCAGATTGGGCAAGAAATGTCATGGACTGGAAGAGTTCATCCCGATGTTGCTTCAGTTTGGGATCAGTAGGAAGAATATATGTGTATCACTTAGTTCATCTAAGTTAGAGTATGTGGTAGAATTTTCATCTTTTGTTGAAGTAGTATGGCTTCGGAAGACGACTGCAGAATTGTATGATCTCAAGTTAGAGACGACGTGTATCTTTTGTGATAACCAGAGTTGCATAAATTTTTCAGAAAAACTAGTGTGTGATGACAGGTCCAAGCATATCGATATCAAGTACCATTTATCCAAGAGATGGTACATATGGGAGAAGTGAAGCTCTAGTATGTCCCTATCGACGAGAAGATAACATATGTGTTGACTAATCCTCTATCGAGAGTGAATTTTGAGTACTTCAAAGAAAATGTTGGTGTGGTCCAGAAGGAATTTCCCTCGTGAGAGGAAGTGATATGTTATAGGTGCGACTCCAGGTGAAGCATAGTGTGGTGCAGTAACAACATGTTCATGTTTGGGCACTTACTATGGAAATAGTTAGCCTGACCTCGCACACAGTCACTAGACACAGATCCTTCAGGGAGGGAGTTTGTTCCCAGCTTCAGAAAGTGTAAATTGTAGATCCTTCAGGGAGGGTGTATTTCCATGATAACCAGAGGGAAAACCTGTCTGGTTGGAGGACGAGTAGCCTAGGGAAAGTTGACAGACTCTAGGTCGGATGATTCCTAGCCTGGTACTAGACAGGTAGTGTGTGTGCACTACATCACCTAACCCTTGTGGTTATATGATTTTTCTATGTGGGGCCAAAGGATTGGTGTGCCAACCAGGGGACTCGCCTAGGGCTAGTGGTCGAATAGTTTCTAGAAAAAGATAGATGCCCAACATTGTGTGAGTTGGAAAAAATCCCCACCATGACTACTGAGCCCACGGATGATATGTTGGTAATGTATTGGATGCATGTTGTACAATTGGAAAACTTCCTATGACATATAGATTCGTGAAAACACAATAAGACAATGACCAGGTGTGAAAAAGCATAGAAGCAGTGATGATGATCCTGTCGAGAACAATACCTTCCTCGCTAAGAGGGAGTGTTAATTTTTTTAGTAGCAATGGAATATATTCTTATTTTATTTCAATTATTCATGTTGGCCCTATTGTGCCATTGTAAAACATGAAATGTATTTTATAAAATGTCATTTTTCAATTCGGGCCTATTGTGCCAAAGAAAAAAGGTCAAATGTATTTTATAAAGTGTATTTTGTAAGTTCGGACCTATTGTTCCCTTAAAAAGTGTCACGTCGGTCGAAACCTAATTTTAGACTGGCCAACTAGTATTTATAAGAGAGACTAGCACCTCATTTGGAACAACACACAACACAAGCTCTCTACTGGAAGAGAAAAGTGCGCAAGTCTTAGAGAGAGACACTACTACGACTAGGAGGTGATTTTGTGGAGTATCTTGGTCTATCTCTTGGTTTTATCTTGGTTATGTGGTGTTCTACTCTACCCTAGTCAATGGTTTGAGAAGGATCTTCTACTTCGTCAGTTCTATCTTGGAGAGAGGCATTGTTCTTGGTTGTTGAATTTATATTGAGGAATTTTTGTTGGGTTTTTTCCCTAAAGGGTTTTCCCAGGGTAAATATTGTGTATGTTGTAGATATTATTCGTTCTATGATCCTTTATATGTAGTTATCATAATAATTTCTTAAAATTTTAAGAACACTACTCTAGTTAACTTCTTGAGATGAAAATTCAACAAAAATGTGGTGTGATAAAGAGTTAGAGGAAATGTAAGGTACTAGATCTATTATAATAGTTGAAAAAATAAATATTGCAAAGAATAACAGGGGAACAACACATTATATGAAACCAGAACACCATAATAATACCTTTATTGATAGGAAACAATGTTCACTTACCTCATGGAAGGGAAACCTCTAGCAGAGAAGCACTCTATTACAATAATTCTCATGAAAAAAGATTATCATTCCCTTGACTCCTATTTATACTAAATATATCTACCAAAAGAAAATCTAGAGGAAGATCTTCTAGAAGTGGAAGCTTCTATTAGGTCTTCTTACATTTGACTTATTCTTCCTTATTACTAGGCCTTATTAATATTGGCCTTTATTACATGGAAAATATATTATTCTACCTACGTGAGTGGTTAGGTAGGTTATGTCCCTAACATGCCCTCCCCCTTAAAAACATTCTTTTCCTCAAGGCTTGAGATGAGGAAACTATTGTATAATGGTAGTTGGCTCCTAGGTGGCATCTATTGGAGTTGTATCTTTCCATTGTACTAACACTTCCTTGATGGTGTGATGATGAAGACGAAACTCACGCTGGTTGAACACTTCTTTTGGGTGAAACCAAATGGAGCCTTCTTCATCCAAATCAAGAAGACTAGTTTGATTTTGGCACTTAGTTCCAATCACCTTCGTTAAGTAGGACACCTATCCCATGCACTTGAGAATTGTATAAGGACCATAAAATTTGGGCGCCAATTTCTAACAATGGTTGGCCTTGAGTGAATTCTTCTTACAAGGTTGCACTAGAAGAAACACTTGGTCCCCTTCAACAAACTGACATATTGAGTGACCTTGATCTACTTGTTGCTTCATGTGATTCTGAGCCATGACCAAATTCACTTTGAGGGTATGAAAAATAGACTCTCAAAATATAAGATTTTGGTTAACCTCTTGGAGATTTGAGATACTAGGCATGTATGAGAGAAATAAAGGTGGTTTATTTCCACATACGGCTTCAAAAGGAGTCATGCGAGTAGTTGTATGTTAAGAAGTGTTGTACCACCATTCATCTAGTGGTAACTAATGAGGCCACTGATTTTTCCTTTCATATGAAAAACACCTAAAATATGTCTCCAAACACTTGTTTAAAACTTTAGTTTGACCATCAGTCTCCGGATGATAGCCAGTGTTGAGATGCAAATGGGTTCCCTATAGCCTAAACATTTATTTCCAAAAATTGCTAGTAAAAGTGGGATCTCTATCAAAAACAATAGAATGAGGCATGCCATGAAGATTGAATACATGATCCATGGAAATTTGATCCACAATGGAGGTGGTAAATGGGTGTTGAAGAGCATAGAAATGAGAATACTTGGAAAGAAAATCAACTGCCACCATGATGACTGACTTATTTTTCGATTTAGGTAAACCAACAATGAAATCCATAGATATATCCCTATAAATAGTGGGTGGAATCGGAAGTGGTTGTAGTGTGCTAGGGGATTTGACTATTTCTCCCTTGTTGCATTGACAAACATCACATTCTTCCATAAAAGTGCAAATGTCATGTTTCATACCAGACCAGAAAAAAGAACGTTTGACCTTGTCGTAGGTTTTGGTAAACCCTAAGTACGCAACTGTGGGTGTAGCATGAACCTTATAAATCACCGTGGATTTAAGTTATCATTGTTTAATTAAATGCAGTCGACCTTTGTAATGAATCTCATAATTGTGCCAAGAGTACCCTGGGGAAACTGGAGAATTGGATTGCAATTGTTGGATCAGACGCGAAATTTTGGGATTTTGCAGCCATTCCCAGTGAACATCTTGGAGCCAATATGGTGCAATGAAGGAGAGGGGGAAAAGGGACCCTTCATCTTCATATTTTCTTGAAAGAGCATTAGAAACCACATTGTCTTTACATTTCTTGTAAATCATCTCATAATCATATCCAAATATCTCAGTCACCCATTTTTGTTGCTCCGAGGATGAAGGAAATTGCTCTAGAAAATACTTGAGGCTCTGATGATCTGTCTTAATTTGGAAGTGTTTCCCAAATAGATAAGGGTGCCAGAGATCCACTACATGCAGAATAGCCAAGATTTCCTTTTCATATATTGATTGACCCAAATGTTTCTCTCACAATTGTTTGTTGGTAAAGGTCAAAGGTCATCCATCTTGCATAAGAATTTCTCCAATTCCTCTCCCGGAAGCATCACATTCTAGAACAAAGGTATTTTTGAAGTCAGGAAGGGACAAGACATGAGTAGTGCACATAGTTGCCTTCAAGTATTGAAATCCATGATCAACTGCTAGAGTCCAAGTGAAAGAATTATTTTTAAGGAGATCAGTGATAGGTGTCGCAATCTTTCCATAATTATTAACAAAATTGCAATAATATATTGTTAAACCCAAAAAACCACATAAGCTTTATAGATTCTTTCATTGAGTACAATCCTTCATAGCTTCAATATTCTTAGGAGCCACCCTGAAACCCTCCTTTCCAACAATATGACCCAATTACTTGATTTCTGAGGCTCCAAAAGAACATTTATATTGTATGAGGAAAAGTTGGTGATGAGAGAGTAGATGAATAACTTGGTCCACATGAGAAATATGGGTTGTCTAGGTTTTACTATAGATGAGGATATCATCAAATAAAACTAAGACAAAATGATGGAGAAAAGGATGGAAGATATAATTCATGAGTCTTTGGAAAGTGGAGGGAGAATTACACAAGACAAAGGGCATGACCAAGAATTCATAGTGGCCCTCATGAGTTTAAAATGCAATATTAGGAATGTTTTCCTCTTTCATATGTAGTTGGTGGTAGCCAGAATGAAGATCAAGTTTAGTAAAGAATTGGGAACCACTTAATTCATCCAAGATATCATCAATGACAGAAATGGAAAATTTGTCTTTGATGGTGAGCTTATTGAAGGTGCGAAAGCTAGGACACATGTTCCAATATCCTTATTTCTTAAGTACCATGACCACATGATAAGAATAGGGGCTAGTACTAGGATGGATAATGCCTGCAACAAGAAATTCTTGAACAATTTTCTCAATTTCATTTTTTGGGGAAAAGGGATGACGATAGGGACGAACATTGGGAGGAACATTATTGGGGATGAGGGGAATGAACTAATAATGAACACCAAGGGAAGGAGGAAGTCCATGGAGAGTGGAAAAAATAACTTGATGTTTGGAGACAATGGATCGAAGGTCAGGAGGCACAAAGGGTGTCTCAGTGGCGTGAATTGAATGGATTTGTGAAATAATGTTGGAATGACAATTTTTTAGGAGATTTTCCATGCAATGGGAATTGATGATCTCATGGGAACATGTTGTGATTCCTTGGAGATTATACTGTTATCCCTTATGGTTGAATTGCATGGTTAATTCCTTAAAATCCACGAGAATGGGGCCCGAAGTTATTATCCATTTGGCACTCAACACAATGTCACAACCACCCATGTCGAAAGAAAACCTATAACATTTAATATGGTAGTGACCAATTTGGAGGTGCACATTTTCACAACGCCCCCCACATTTCATGAACCCACCATTGGTAATCATGATTTGAAAGTTGTTGACTACTTGGATATAGAAATTAGTTTCTTGGGTAATGCAGCGATGAATAAAATTATGGGTTCTTCCATTGTCAACGAGGATGATGACCTTATGATTCTAAATGTAACCAATATATTGAGATTTTTTGGAGAAGAGAATCCAGTGAGAGAATTCAGGGAAATGATCGGTTCAACTTATGGAGGGTCAGAAGCTGGAGTCAGGTCAATGGATTTAGGTGACTCATCCATAGGGGGAGAATCGACATCTTATTCATAAACATCCTCAAAGATAGCCATAAAAATATTTTTCTCCTTACAATTGTGCCCAAGAAAAAAAATCATCACAATTATTACAAACTCCCTTCATTTGGCATTCATCCATTTCTACCCAGGTCCAATTCTAGATCTTTAGTGTAGTAGAAGGAAGAGTGGGAGAGACCGGTTTAGGGAAAGGAATAAAGGAGGGTTTTCTTGTTCGAGAAGAGACAACCTGTTGTGCTTCCTTAGCTATTTTAGTAGCTTCCAACCAACTCTGAGGGCGAGCCATGAGGACGTGGGCATAGATATCATCCTTGATAAATCATTCTTAGAAAAAAAGCACGAGACATGCCCTCTGTGTGAAAACCCAATCACTCAAAAGCATCTATAAAGTATTCCATTGTTCCATATTGTTTAAACTTTGTCAAACAACCTAAATGGTGGGTGTCAGTGTCAAAGTGTTCATAAATCTCTTCAACAAATTGTGTCCAAGACACATACCCTTGGTAGGAATTTTGTCTCCCTTTCCACCATTGCCAATGTTTCGGATCTAGATGGAGAACACGATACTAAAGTTTGGCCAACTCATCTATAATGCCATAAAAAGAGAAGTAGTGTTCCATTTGAGTGACCCATTCTGTGGGATCCAAGCCATCAAATTTGTTCACCTCCACGCGAGGGGGACACAGGACCCACTGAAAATGGCTGGATGGAAAATAGGTGCACTAGCAGGATTCAATACCTTTAGGGTTATAAGGTGTCAAATAAGAGAAAGGATCTAGGGTGGGTTTAAACAAGGTGATAAAATTGTTCACTGTGTCTTGGAATTGTTGACACATGACTATCAATCGACTGATGGATGTAAGAAGTGATTCAATCAGAGCAAGATGAGAGTTGAGGTTACTAATACTGGAAGTAATGGAAGAAATATCAATCCAAGTTTGGTCATTATCTTTGTCCAAGGTAGTGAGACGTTGTTCCCAATATTGGTTGTGAGTGTGGGCCATGGGGATGGGACATGGGGGAAAGTGGGACCACACAGAAAGGGGTTACTAGTGATGGTCCCACTATGATCAGTGAAAAGAGAGGAATTCAATGGAATAGATGCCAAATAGGGGTGTCGATAAGGGGTTAGGTCCACAAAAAAAAGAATTTTTTGAAAAATGATAGGTATGATTATGATCAGGGAGAAGAGAGAAATATAATGGGATAGGTCTCAAATAATGGTGCAGGAAGGATCTAGACTTTTTTTTTCTACTCATGTGGAGTTATACTCCTATATGAATAATACTACAGTGACAAAATTGCCAAATTATTAACAGGAAGAAATTTGTAGGATTTTTGAAATCATAATGCAAGAGGTCCAGTTGCACGATAATAGATCTTGTCTATTGTGTTTCTATTTTTGTCCCAATGGTTAGGGTATTCAGGGTTTCTACAGACAAGACTTTTACCTATGCTATAGCTCTCTAATATGTGTGTGGATTACAATAGTAGTAATCGACCCAATATCTCAAGGCACCAACTAAGGAGGATAGACCGTGACCTTAGTCATACTACCCGACTACCCAGGTACTAAAAGTATCTTCCCAAGTGTTTTTCTCGGTGGCACTATAGTAATCAGGAGGTCGATTGGTTTATCTACAGAGGGATTTAGGATATCTAGTTTGATCTGTATACATGTGTTTTCTGATGTGCTACCACTTAAAGGTGTACCAACAGGGGTTACAAGGGTGGCCAAGAATGTTTGTTTAAGTACCACTTGTAGTTTATACATGTATGCTTCCCCAACCACAGATTTATGTGCTGAAAAAAATATGTATGTAGCTTTAAGACGCCAAAATACGTCTCTACCTTGAAAAAAAAATAACCCACAATTTTTTGTGAAGGAAGGTGCTATGATATCACTTGTAAGGTATCAGATCTATTATAATAGCCAAAAACAAAAATATTGAAGAGAATAACAGTGGAACATCACAATAGATGAAACCACAACACTATAATAATACCTTTATTGATAGGAAACAATGTTCACTTTCCTCTTCGAGGTGGAAACCTCTAGCGGAGTAGTGCTCTATTACAATAATTCTCTAGAAAAAAATACTCATTCCCTCGACTCCTATTTATACTAAATCTATCTACCAAAAGAACAATCTAGAGGAAGATCTTCTAAAAGTGGAATCTTCTATCACATCTTCTTACATTTGACTTATTCTTCCTTATTACTAGGCCTTGTTAATATTGGCCTTTATTACATGGAAAATATATTATTCTACCTATGTGAGGGGTTAGGGAGGTTAGGTCCCTAACAGGAAAAAAGAAAATTAAAGTATTATAAGTATGTAATCAACTCTGATATAGAAGTTCAAAATTATCTCTCTATTTTGACAAGTGTAAAGAAAAAAATAAGCCTTGCTAAGATAACACCAAATTCTCACGAGCTCCATAGTGAAACTGGGTGTTGGTCAATTCCTAAAAATCCATGAGATAAAAGAGTGTGTTTCTATTGTGACACTGAGAAGGTTGAAGATGAAAAGCACTTTCTCTTAGATTTTTCATCCTATACACAGATTAGATCTCAATTTCAAAATATTTTTCACACTACCAACCTTCCTAGCCATTTAACTCAACAAAACTATGTTGATCTTGGAAAGATTCTCTTAATTCTTTCCATGCACATAAACAACATTCTAAAGAATTGCAAGTAATCCCTTACCCTCTTAAGGTATGATAGATCAATTCGATCTCACTGGACGTTAATCATCATCATCATCATCATCATCATCATCATCATTATATATATATATATATATATATATATAT
>JASDQU010508962.1:25395-40852 GCA_032191745.1 Picea mariana | reverse complement strand
ATTGGAGCCTGAAGCCATCACTGACACAAGAATTCGCCAGCTGAGGAATAGATCCATTTCAGAGTATCTCATTAAATGGAGGAAACTTCCGGCTGAAGATTCCACTTGGGAAGATGAGTCTTTTATACAGAAGCATCCAGAGTTACTCAAGCGTTGCAGACAACACTTATCTCAAGGGGAGGGGCATGTTAAGCCCTATTATTGGCTCATTACCCCTTAATTGGGGCATATTATATTAGTAATGTTATTTTATTTATGTCGGCTTTAGTCCATTAGTTGTAATTATACCTCCTAGTCTCCTATATATACCAAGGAGACATTTTCATTTGAATCATCTTGTACTTGAACATTTAAGTGGGGTAAAAGGAGGTTGCCCCCTCGAAGAGGCTTATTATCTGAAATTATCTCTTTTTCAAGGCGTTGAGTACTTTTCCTGAGGTTTTTCTATGCTATATTGATGTTTGGTTCTTAACAGAATCCCGGTCGCATCACCAACCACGTTGGCTTAGCGGGCATGAACCATAGGTGGAAACGCGGCGAGGGCTAGTGGTGTCACGTGTCCTCATTAGGGGGTGACATGTGTAATGATCTAATGAGCATATAGGGTCTAAGAATTGCACAAATCAAGGTGACACGTGGCTCATAGATCGTGGATCCACATCACCCTGGTGACGTTAGCTTGCCACATCACACCAGACCAACAACCTTCAAATGTCTCTCAGATCTCATGGTCAAGGTGTGTCCACATAGATCCATGAATCTACGACTCACGTAATTAGTAACTTCGGAGTTCGAGAGTTTTGTGATGCAAACTCCTCTTTTCTTCTGGAGTTGGTCAATGCCGGACTGACCACAACCTAGATCTGACGGTCAGGAAAAGTCCCGAAGCATCCTCGGATTGACGACTCTTGTCACTTTGGGCTTCAAAGCTTATCGACACACCACACTTAAAATCCCCTAGAGTGCCAAGTCTCCAGACTAAAGGACCTGGTGCCAGGCATCCCATGTATATCGATGATTGAGATTTACTCCGCTCGTTGCGACTTCGGGAATCTTCACACTTTGAAGACTCTCGTCCAAATTCCTATGGAGTGTCAAACCTCCGGACCCCAGAATCTCTGGCCATGTGTCCTCCACACATGGCAACACCATCCCTCGACACATGGATCCCTGTGTGCTCTCGATGTGACACACACAATCCCTCGACCGAACGATCGAGAGGAGTTCGAAAGGATCCATAGATCCACGGTCCACATTACTTCGCTACTCCGACCTTCGGGGGTTTTGACATTACAACACTTCGATTCTCCCAAAGCGGTCAACGTCGAGCTAAATATATCATAGATCCAATGGTTGGAATAGTTCTCGGGCATCCTCAAATCTATGGCCTAGATTAACTTCGGGCTTTGGGACTTCGGAGGATCCATCTCCCTTATGACGAATAAAAAAATTCGTCGAACCCGCGAAGAATGAAGGAGATGAGGAGTCAACACCTACGCTCCTTATCCAAATCCAATGGTCGTGGAAGACCTTGGATCCTCCCGAACGGATCTCATCCACTCGTCTTCCAAACGAAAAGATATTCCCTTTTGAGACTTAAATCTCGCTATCCTTCCTGAGCTTTGTCAGTTATAAAAGAATTAAGTGTTGGAACACGCTTTGTTCTCTTTATCCTGAGCTTAACAGACTCCTTCTCCTAGGGGACTCAAAACAACTGGGAATGTTGACATGCATATGGGAAAGTATGCACAAGGTCGACGAACTCACAATTAATTTGCTTAAACTTGAGCCACTACATGGCTCGAGCATTTATGCGTACAAACCATATAGTTCCTTACTTTCTTAAATGCATGATCATGCAAAGATAAAGGGACACAATCTAATCATCAATCAAACATGCACATACCTAAAACATTTATAGGATATCCAACTTTAATTTGCAGTTATAGTTCAATTACATAGGATATGAGAATACTTATATACTACAGGTTGCAACCAACTAACTGACTATGGGTGTGAGCCTTTCCACCCAACCATAGGCTCAGAGGAATTTACTCTTAGCACTCTGTCCACCCCCATGCCAAGCCATGATATCACTAGGGAACTTATGCCATTTCTCAGAGATCCTCTCTTCATCACAGAAACCTGCGAGGTTTATTAGATGCTTCCTCAACATCAAACTCACGACCTTTCTCTTTCCTTCTACATATCCGGGTCGTGTGTTCCCCTCTGTGCATGCACCCTTGTTTGGGGTCTCTCTTGCTCTTTGCAAAGCCTCATGTGCCTCCCTATTCACTGTCTTCACATATATCCCCCTCCTTCATGCCCTTCCCAGGATGGTTCTTGAACTATCTGGTTCCTTCTATCAGAAGGAAACTCGGGTCAGCCTGGGTATGCAAGACTTTGTGGTACTTTGGGTTGACAACCTCCCATATCCTCAACCAGACCATGCTTCCATTCACGGGGGTGGTTTATTATCCAACCACTAGTTCTTCCTTCATTAATTGATTCCTCTCCTTGGGATCCCAATGAGGCTTATTATCTCAACAAAGGGAATTTGGGTCATTTGAACTAATGAACCCTCTCCACAGTTTCCTCACTCTTCCCTCTAGTGATATCATGGCCAATACTTCAAGGCTTCACCCCCACAGTTAGTCATTGAAAAATCTAAATAATACATTTACATTGTTTCCATGCCATAGCATGGTGATCATAATTAATGATTAATTACAAGATGGGGGAAACAAGGGTATTACAAAGACCCTGATAAATGAATGGGACGCCCGAGGGATTGAGATTAATGAAGGGGTAAATTCCTTGGTTTGGACAAGTCAAGATCAAGAGAGCTGGTGGAAAAACGGGATAACTGTAGGAGAATATCAGTTGGGTTGAGAGTTTTATGAGTTGTCAGTGGACTGTGAGAGACCAACCTCTTTTGTGGATTGCTAGCCTCAGCTCGGGGGTGACTGGCTATTGAGATTTGGAACATTTAGTCTATGGTTGGGTGGAACGCCCGTCCCTATTAGCTGGTTGCACAATTGTTGTGAAAAGATAAATGTTTTATCTTGCTACTATGTTAAATTATGTGTTTAATTGATGTGCATGAACTTTGTGTATTTGGAAGTGGTTTATATGTTGTTGTAGTGATTTGTTTAACTTCAATTCATGTTGTTTATTAGAATGGAATGCATCTATTTTATGGTTGTAGACAGTAGCTAAATCTATTTTAATTCGTAGCTGTAAGCTACAGGAAATCATCTAACTGTAAATGAATTAATTTAGTTAGAAAAATTTTTGTTTTTAAAAAAGTATTTTGCATCGTAATGTTGCTCAGATGAGTTGGGGGGAATTACATTATGGTATCAGAGCTTTGGTTCAAACACTAGACTTGTATGGGCTCGAACCAGAGCGAATTGGTGAAATTCGTTATTGTAGATTTTATCTATGACCAATTTGTGGGAAAAACGAAGATTTTAGAGAGAAATCCCCAATTTCATGAGTGAATCCGAGTTTTAATGACTTTAGATAGTTTGATATGGTTAATGGAGTATAGCGGTGAATTTGCAGATCGAAATTTGGCCTGGAATGGTCGAAATTCGAGTTTTAATGGTCACCTATAGAGTTACATGTAGTTGTAGAAATCGACGACTGAGATAATGTTGGATCTCATGATTGACGACCGAGATTCACTGTGATAAATTTAAAATTTTATAAGGATTCAACCATTCAAAAGGTTGATGGGGTCAAAGACTAGGGTTAAATTGGGGGTTGTGAAAGGGATCAAATCGACGGCCCAGATCAATCAGAGAAAAGTTAATTTTTTTTAAGTGTTAAAGTTCACCAAGAGAAATCGTCGACCACTAATGGAAGAATCGACCGAAATGGTGAAGAGTTTGGTTCGAACATAATATATCTTTGACCTTCGATGGCCGACAGTCGGAGGTCAACCAAATTCGGCGACATATTTCGAATTGGGCATGAGAAGTCACCGATGATCGAGGCACCGATGGTTGGGTGTCGACTTATTTAGAAAAAATGTTTGGTTGATCAAGAGAATCGATTGATGGATGATGGGGAAAAGAGGATGATGACATTATTATCCACGTGTCATGCCACATCAACATCCACGTTCCATGCCATATCACCCAAGTTGACACTTCAGGATGATGTGTCATGCCATGCCATCATCCACGTCAGCCAACAAAGGTAGTTGATGGCCGATGGTCAAATCAGTCGATTTGGGAAAGTGTGTTCGAAGACCATTGGGGATTGTTAATTTTCTATGGGTCGATGATTGGGAATCAACCAAAGTTTTTGCGAGTTCCATTTTCCAACGAAATTCGCCAACGAATGATGACCAACAATTAGATCGACTAGTTTGGAGTTGTGTGCAAATCGGTCGTCGGGGAGTTGGGTTGATGACCGACGGTCGGGCCAACATTTTGGGGAATTATTGTGCATGCCACATGAGAAAATTGGTCGCCGAAGGCCGATAGAGAGTATATCAACGACCCAAATTGCTTCCGAACTAAGATCAATGGTGCAGATTACATATAGGCAAAGTCTGGAGCCATTTTCTTATTTTGTCCATAAATAGAGAAAATTACATCAGAATGGGATGAAACTTATGGGTTTTTTCCACTGAGAGGAGGTATACAAAAGTGCTAAAGAGGACCCTTGTCCAATTCTGATTGAATTTGGCAGAAATTGCAAAATAATGGTTTTTAAAGATTTGGGTCTAGATCATTGACAAAAGCTAGATTAGGCCAAAACTCTTGGAGAGAGAGTAAAAAAAGAAGGCACAAAAATAACCCATGAGGGAATTGAATAAATCCTATGGGGATTGGAATGGGTACACTGAAATAGGCCAAAATCCATTATTTCGGGCCATTTTTTCGGGGATTTTGAGATTTTCGGAGAAGAAAAAGTGACCCTAGATCACAAAAATGGAAAATTTTATTTAGTCATGTTTTTATATACTCATCAAGAAAAACAAATTTGGTTTTGTGATTTTTTTTCTAAAAATGCACAGATTGAGAGATAGACAGTTTTGCTAAAAAAATCTAAGTCTGGAAAAAGGAGTGAAAAAGGACAAAGTTGCAAATTCCAGATTGTTGTATTTTTGGACTGGAACATCAGATTGAAACTATGAGAGTTGTTATGGATTTCCTGTTGTTATTATTATCTATGTATCATACAAAAGTTTCTCCAATTCCTGGCATATTTTATTATGTAGTTGACAGAAGTTGGAATTTTAGTAAAAATTGCACTAGTAGAGGAAATGCACAAAAACTGGTGAAAAAATCTTTTTCAAGAAGCCATAACTTTCAGATCAGAGATCGGATTGGGGCATGAGTATATCCATTGGAAATAAATTTCAGATAGGAATGCATCTAGGGAATCATAGTGTGAATTGATGCAATGTGTCCTTCATAAATTGACGAGGAAACATCATGTATTCTAATTAATGAAATATTTTGCAATACACATGTTCTAACAATAATTATTATATGCACATTTCTTGCATAATTAGAGGTACAGAAAGAAAATTTAGTTCTTATATGAGAATTGAATTTATGGAATATTCTCAAGGATCTTACATCCATGAGGAAGAGATCAAAGGTCTACATGTCAGCATGGGGAATGCTCAGAAAGAGTCAAATGGAAGAAGAGATAGGCACAAGCCTTTCACTATGAGAAGCCTGCATAGGGAAATGTAGAGCCACATAGCTGATAATGAAAGGATTATGAAGGATTAGGAAGAGATACTTCAGATCTTGAACATGTTGCATAAGCAAGTTAACAAATATTCTGGCACCAAGCAAGCGACTAGTGCTAGACAAGTATCAACATCTAGATTCCATAGCAAAAGGGATGATCATGGAAATGATAGGCAATCAAGAAGCATGAGAAGACACCATAATTCTCCAAGGCATTCCACTAGAAGAACTCATGCAAATTTAGGACTAGGAAGCATCCCAAGTGTGTCTCATGTTTGGAGGCAAAGAAGAAGGCCAGAGGAAGACATCTTCCAAGGTGAACTTAAGAAAATCAAGCCACCTAATTTCAATGGTGAACAAATGAAAGGAGAAGAGGCATAGGCTCGACTATTGTAAATGAAGAAATATTTTCAATTGCAAGATTACCCACCCTGGGTAGAAGCCAAAATTTCCACCTACCACTTGCAAGGGAAGGAAACCATGTGGTGGGATCAACTTAAGCAAGCCAAGAACATTGATGAGAAAAGGATCTCATGGAGGTAGTTCAAAGGATATTTCCAAGAGAAATATTTGTCTGAGAATTATTATGAATTAAAAATGAAAGAGTTCTTTGAATTCAAGTTGGGAACCATGACAATGGAGGAATATGAGAAGCGGTTCTTTGAATTGCTAAAGTATGTTGACTTCATCAGGGATGAGAAAGTCAAAATCCAAAGGTTTCTAAGTGGCTTATCCTCCTTCTATAGTGACAAGATACAATATGATAACCCTAAGACCTTGGAAGAAAGCATAAGGAGATAAATACATCTTTATGAACAAAGCAAATGAAGGCCAATTTTTCAAAAGGATTGGAATGACAAGATGAAAGGGAAAAATGATCAAAGGAAGAAAGGTTTTAAGCCACCCTTTTTCATAAATAACTCCCAAGCAAATTAGCAAGGCCAGGCAACCCAAAATGATCAAAAGAATGCAGATTCATTTGGGAAAAGGCAAAGGCAACAACTTGTTCAATCATGGGGATGTGAGGGTAATCACTTATATAGGGACTTCCCCCACAAAGGAGAAAGAATGAGGACTATCCACATAATTCAGGAGGCTGAAACAATGGAAGACATGGGAGGAAGCATGAAAAATATTTATGCAACCTTAGACAACAAGATGGCATAATATCCATCCCCCATGATCGAAGTCGAAGGTAAGATTGATAACCATCCCATAACAATTTTGATTGATTTTGGATGATCTAGGGGATCCAAATAAGCTCAAAAGTCAAAGTTCTCAGAATTTCTTAAAAACAAACTCGTGCATAGGCCTCGTCCTCACGATCCCAACGCAACTTGAATGGGTTCAAACAAATGTTGTATGAGAGAGATATCACATTCTATCCGCTTTTCCAAACATGCAAAATTTTGCTGACTATATAGTCCGTACAATGCTGACGTGGCAGGGCCGAACTGCTGATGTGGAAGGGTCATACTGCTGACATTGCAAGGTCATACTGCTAACATGGAAAGATCATACCAACATGTGGCAGGTGGCTATACTGACACATGGCAAGGGTGACGAGGAAAAGGATGATGTGGCAAGTGTGTTGGCACATACGTGGACCAATGAATGATCGACACATGGCATGATTAGAGCGAATGGGAAGGTGCCACATGGCCTAGCTAGGGGTTACCGCGTGGCACCTTGTATTTGGTTGATGGTTTAAAAGGTTTTGGACTCCATTGGTCTTGAACCTGTGACCTCCGGCGTGGGCAAGTGAATTGGCGTAGGTCGGGCTAACAGCTCACCCACCATGTGGTGCTTACTCCATATGATTGTAACTAACATTTAAAGTTGAATTGTGTGTCATCCAGGTGCAGAAAAGTGTCGGGGATAGGCCCCAACCCTTGGCTCAACCTTTCCATATGACTTACCACAGACTACGCCAACCACAACACTTAGTGTGGGGTTTCATCCAATGAACACTTTTCATTACTGGAGACGTGCGTGCATTTTTTTCAATGGTTAGCCCTAGTTTTAATGCAAAAATCCACATATGACCACAAAAGGCAAGAAGCGGATGGATTTGCGGGGCTAGGAGCGGAAATCCAGGTCGACGCTTGACCACATGGGGGCCACATGACCACGACCTCCACCCTTGGAGGCGCTAATGGTGCTAGCGATGCGACATAATGTTGGATTTTGCGGTATGCCCGTGGGAGCTGAGTTTTTGGAATTTTGGAGGATTAGAGATAACAAAGAATTGTGAAAACTTCTAGGGAGTGATTCCAACTCAGTTTTTGGCCAAACTAGGTGCAGGAAGAACCCAACTAGGGGTTTTGGGATGTTCTAGAGCCATTGAATCCATCCATTTCTCATTCTGAGCATTTCAAAGAATTGATTTTGATACCTTGAGCATTAATGAAAATGATTCATTGGAAGCTAGACCAGAAGATGTAGCCCAAGAGAGGGGTGAACTCCTTTATCATTTTTTTGTGTTAATGTGTGTATTTTGATGGTTGTTTATGACTGTTTATGTTGATCATGATTAAGTAAAAACTCATTAAGTTTTATTTGTTTGTAACTTGATCCTATTACCCAAGCACATACAATTTCACTTGCAATTTTAAAAAGACTCAAACCTTTTCATTTTGAAAGTTTGATTGTTTGCAAGTGTTTTTTTTTTATGCTTACAAGGTTGAAGTTCACAAGAGGAGAAGGTCAACTTGTAGAGCCAAGTTCTCAACTGTCAAGAAGGAGAACTACACAATCTCCTCGAGATTCAAGGAGATATTCACCAAGTATTGCTCATGACGAGAGTCATGGAACTCTTACTTAAGAGGATGAAACTTTCAGAAAATATTTCTATGTATGACAAAAATGGTGAAAGTTTTATTTGAAGAAAGAAATGCAAAGTTTCAAGGTGAAAGATCAAACCCTCCAAAGGGAAATGGAGATAGTGGTGATAAAAATCCAAGGGGAAATGGAGGGAATGGTGATACTCCACCTCCTTCACCTCCATCTTCCACCACTTCTACCATTTCAAAACCACCTCAAAATTCTCCAAAAGAACATGGTAAAATTACTCTACAAACTCCTTTGCTTAAGCTTGATATTAAGTTTGAATTGCCTATGTACAATGGATAGGTAAATGCTGAGAAATTGGATAACTGGATTCTTCAGATTGAAGTGTATTGTAGGATACAAAGAATCAAAGATGATGAAACTAAGATTCAACTTGCTTCTTTTAGATTGGAAAGTGAAAAACTCATTTGGTGGGAAGCCAAAACTCAAGAGGACACAAAGAAACATGGTAAAGTTTTATCCTCTTGGAATGATTTTATTGTTGCACTTAAAAGAAAATTTTATCCATTATCATACACACAGAACACTATTATGGATTGGAAAAACTTTAGACAAGCTAAATGGAAAAGTGTTCAAAGCTACACTCAAGAATTTAGAAGAAGATCTTTGATTTTAGGTATAGATTTATCTTCTCAAGAAACTTTAATCAAATATATTGGAGGATTGCATAGCTACTTGAGGCACACAATACTTATGTTTAAACGTACAAGTCTAGATGAAGTTTGTGTACAGGAAACTCATTTGGAAGCAAGTGGGAGGAATGAACCTCGAGAGGGCATCAAGAAACCTTTTGTTCATGGAGACAAAGGAAAGAAGAAGTTCAAGGGAAAATGGAAGAAATAATGCTTCAATAAAGAAAGAGGGAGATAAACTCACATGTAAACACTGTTCAAAAGATGACCATGATGAAGACCATTGTTGGAAACTTCATCCTGAAAAGAGACACAAAAATTTAATCCATAAGGGGAAACCAAAGACTACTACAACTACACAACATGATTTAGATTATGATTCCGGTGATGAAAAAAAGATTACAACCATGGGTTTTCAAGGTAAGGATTCTATTGCAAGTACTAGTTCTTCAAGTAGTAGTATCCTCAATGAAACTCAACATGAAAAATAAAGGATAGATCTTTTCCACATAAGGGTTATTTCAAAGCATACCAAGATAGATACTATTTTTTATATTGGATCTCAAGCAAACCTCATATCCGAAGACACTTTCAAGAAACTAAAATTGGAAACTACTCCACATCCTAAACCATACCCTCTAGGATGGATATGTGACAATGCCAAATTTCATGTGACAAGAAGGTGTAAAATTAGATTTGCAATCACTGCAAATTTTATAGATGAGGTAGAGCTTGATGTTATTCCATTGGATATCTGTGGTATTTTGTTGGGAATCCCATACTTATATTATAGGAGAGCCATCTTTCATCTTCACGAGAACAAGTATCATTTGTTTAAAAATGGAGTTGAGTACATTGTTAGAGCACATACAAATAAGTTGAATTTGTCACTTGTAAATGCTAGACAAATGAAGAGATTAGTCAATGCTAGTAAGAATTTTGTCCTCTTGATGATCAAACCCAAATACAATGTTGAAAAATAAGCTTTCCAAGGTTGTGATGCAAAGTTGAAATCTGATTTATATGATGTTGTTAACCAATATGATGAGATGTTTCAAGAACCAAAAGGATTGCCTCCAAAAAGGGCTATCCAACATGAGATACAATTGCAACAATATTGTCCTCTTCCAAACATTGGTATGTACATGATGTCAGTCATGGAGAATGCTGAAATTAAAATACAAATCCAAGAGTTGCTTGAAAAAGGGGTGATCATGCTAAGCACATCGCCATGTGGATCCCCAATTGTTTTAGTGCCAAAGAAAGATGGTACATGGCGCATGTGTGTAGATTTCAGGGCATTGAACAAGATTATGGTAAATAATCGTTATCCTCTTCCTAGAATTGATGATTTACTTGATCAAATGAAAGATGCTAAGTAATTTACTAATTTGAATTTGAGAAGTGGATATCATCAGATTAGGATTGTTGAAGGAGACACTTGGAAGACAACTTTCAAAACAAAGCAATGTTTGTTTGAGTGGATGGTAATGCCATTTGGACTTTATAATGCTCCTGCTACATTCATGAGAATCATGAATGATGTTTTAAGAACTTTTCTTGATGATTGTGTGATTGTCTACTTGGATGAAATTTTGATATTGATCAAATCTCGTGAAGAGCATGTTATGCATGTAAAACAAGTTTTGGATGTCTTAAAGAAAGAAAATTTGTTTTTGAATATTTCTAAATGTGAGTTTGGAAAGACCTCACTTGTTTACTTGGGACATATTGTTGGAGGAGGAGAACTGAAAAATTGACCCTTCCAAGGTCAAAGTCATTTTGGATTGGCCCAAGCCGAAAAATGTGACATAGGTAAGAATTTTTTTGGGAGCAACCCAATATTTTAGAAAGTTTATTGCTAACTTCTCTTTAATTGTAGCTCCATTACATGCAGTGGAAAGCATCAAGAACGTTTTCCAATGGGGAGGAAAGCAACAAAAAACATTTGATGCATTGAGGGAGAATATTAGTTCAGCTCCAGTTCTTGCACTTCCTAACTTGAGACAGCCATTTTAGATGCAAATGGATGCAAGCAATTATGCAATGGGGCAGTCCTGTTGCAACATGGTAAGCCCATTTGTTTTCATTCTAAAACTTTTAATGGTGTTGTGATTAACTATCCTACTTATGATAAGGAGTTGTATGCATTGGTACAAAGTGTGAAAAAATGGAAACATTATTTTTTGGGAAAAGAAACTGTCATTCACACAGATCATCAACCATTGCAATACTTACAATCACAAACAAAGATACAACAAGCAAGGCACTTCAGATGGTTGGGTTTTCTAAAACAATTCCACTTGGTTATAAGGTATAAGAAAGACATTTATAACAAAGTTGATGATATTCTTTCTAGGCCTATTGTTAGTGCTTCAGTTATTTTTAAGCATAATTCTACCATGCATGAGAGCTATGTTGAACAATATGATTTAGATGTTGATTTAAAAGAGGTTTATGCAACTTTGTGTCAATCTAACCAAGTTGAGGAATTGGATTACCATGTGCATGATAAGATTTTGTATCATCTTGGAAAGCTATGTATTCCATAAGGTGAAAGAGTCAACATCATAAGAGAAGCTCATTCTTCTCTTATTGCTAGCCACTTTGGTCTAGGCAAGATAGTGGCTAGTTTGCAGAGGTATTGCTATTGGCCTAAAATGAATGAAGGTGTTTCAAGATATGTAAGGGGATGTTCTTTATGTGCTACAAGCAAGCCTAGAAATAGAAATTTGGGTTTGTATACTCCACTTCTGGTTCCTTCTCATCCTTGGGAAAGCATTTCCATGGACTTTGTAGGAGGTCTACATATGTCTAAAAACAATCATGATTATATTTATGTTGTGGTTGACCGTTTCAGTAAAATATGTATTTTGATGCCTTCTAAGAAGCAGGTTATAGCCAAACAAACGACAAAAATGTTCTTTCAACATGTTTGGGTACATTTTGGGTTGCCCAAATCCATTATTTCCGATCGATATTCTCAATTTATTGGGAACTTTTGGTCAAGTTTATGGGCACTCATGGACACCAAGTTGAAAAAGAGCACAAGTTTTCATCCACAAACCGATGGTCAAACATAAGTGGTGAATAGAATAGTAGTACATATTCTTCTGGTTATTGCAACAAGCATCCTAAGCTTTGGGATGAGCACCTACACTACATTCATCATGCTCACAACCGGGCTAAGAACTCTTCGACACAAACATCTCCATTTGAGACATGTTTTGGTTATTTGCCAAAATCTCCTTTATATTTTATCTTTGGGAAAGATATTGTTATTGATGGTCAATATGACATTGATAGAGCAAAGAAGTTCATTGAACAAATTTAGTTGGTGCATCAAATGGTACAAGAACAGTTGGAAAAGAGCCAAGCCAAATACAATAAAATACATGACAATCATCGTGTTGATCATAGTTTCCAAGTTGGAGATGAATTTTGGCTTTACATTAGCAAAGAGAGACTTAAAGGAGAAGGTAAAAAACTAAAACCAATTAGATATGGACCTTTCAAGATTCTTGAAAAGATTGGTAACAATGCCTTTCGTTTGGATTTGCCTCCTTATATGAAAATGTATGCAATTGTCAATGTTGAGAATTTGAGATTGTATGTACCTCCTTTGATTGATGATCAAGGAGATCATGTCAAATTCCTTCTATAGATGATTTCTCACCAGAATATCTTTCAGAACTGCATGAAGATACAATCCTTGATAGGAGGATGAGAACTTCAAAACAAGGGAATGTGGAATACCTTCGAGATGGTCTTAAAGACACAAATCCAAGAAAGGACAAATGGATTGAGGTTGGAAAGGTGAGGGAACTGTACCCTCATCTTCAGATGGACTGAAAGTAGTCTTTTGGAGGTCCAAAAGCTTCCCAATGGGGAGGAATGATCTAGGGGATCAAAATAAGCTCAAAAATAACTGTTCTCAGAATTGCTTCAAAACATACTCATGTTTAGGCCTCATCCTCACGATCCCAACACAACTTGAACAAGTTCAAACGAATGTCATATGAGAGAGATATCAAGTCCTATCCACTTTTCCAAATAGGCAAAATTTTGTTGACTGTACAGTTCGTACAGTGCTGACATGGCAGATACATACTACTAACATGGCAGGACCATACTGCTGATGTGGCAAGGTCATATTGATGACATGGCAAGACTGTACTGACACATGGAAAGGGTGGCATGGTAGAGGCTGATGTTGCAGGTGTGTTGGGACATACGTGGACCAATGGATGGTCAACATGTGGCATGCTTGGAGTGAATGGGAAGGTTCCACGTGGCCCATTTAGAGGCCACCACATGGCACCCAGTATTTGGTTGATGGTTTAAAAGGTTTTGGACTCCACCGATCTTGAACGCGTGACCTTTGGCGTGGGAAAGTGACTTGGCATAGGTCGGGATACCAACCCGCCTGCCATGTGGTGCTTACTCCATATGCTTGTAACTAACATTTAAAGTTGAACTCTGTGTCATCCGGGTGCAGAAAAGGGTCAGGGCTAATCACCAACCCTTGGCTCAACCTTTCCATATGACTTACCACATACTACGCCAACCACAACACTCAGCGTGAGGTTTCATCCAACAGACACTTGTCATTACTAGAGACGTGCATGCATTTTGTTCAATGGTTAGCCCCTGTTTCAATGTAAAAAGCCACATATGACCACAAAATGCGGTAAGTGGACGGATTTGTGGGGCTAGGAGCAAAAATCCAGGTTGACACCTGACCACATGGGGGCCACACGACCATGACCTCCGCCCCTTGAGGCACTAATGGCGCTAATAGTGTGACAAAATGTCGGATTTTGTAGTATGAGCGTGGGAGCAGAGTTTTTGACACAAAAAACACATAGAGGCTAGGTTCAGTCATTTTGGGTGCGTTTTGGAGGATTAGTTACAACAAAGAATTGGGAAAATTTTCAAGAAGTGATTCCAACTCAGTTTTTGGCCAAACCAGGTGCAGGAAGAGCCAAACTAGGGGTTTGTGGATGTTCTGGAGCCATTGAAGCCATCCATTTCTCATTTCGAGCATTGTAAAGCACTAATTTTGACACTTTGAGCATTAATGAAAATGATCCATTGGAAGTTGGACCAAGAGATTTAGCCCAAGAGAGGGGTGAACTCCTTTATCATTTTGTTGTGCTAATGTGTGTATTTTGATGGTTGTTTATGACTGTTTATGCTGCTCATGATTAAGTAAAAACTCATTAAGTTTTATGTGTTTGTAACTTGATCCTCTTACCCAAGCACATACAATTTCACTTGCAATTTTAAAGAGACTCAAGCCTTTTCATTTTTAGATCATTAGAGCTAGCCATAGTTACATAAATGCTAACATTGTTGAAAGATTTCAATTTCAAAGAGGTAAGCATAATAATTCTTGGTTAGTTCAGTTAGCCATGAGGACTAAGAGAAAAATCAATGAGTTAGTCAAATATTGTCAAATAGACATGAATGGACTGAAGACAAAGGTAGATGTAAACATCATACCATTGGGTTCATATGACTGTCTAATTGGAATGGATTGGTTGGAAAAACATCATGTTGTCCTAGATTGTTACAACAAGACAATCACATGTCTTGGTGAGGAATGGTAGCAAGGAAAGATTCAAGGCATTCCAAGAGCTATAGCTGTTAGAGAGATTTCAACTATGTAGTTGAAGAAGAGCTTCAAGAAGGGATGTCAAATGTTTACAACCCATATGGAAGAGGAAACTAAGGACAAAGTGGAAAGCATTGAATACCATCTGGTCTTGAGGTATTTTGAAGATGTTCTTAGAGAAATTCCAGGATTTCCAGCAAAGAGAGACATTGATTTCTCTATTGATTTAGTGCCAGGAGCTTCCCCGGTGTCTAAGACACCTTACAGAATGGGCACACCATAACTAAAAGAGTTACAGATGTATCTTGAAGAACTTTTGAAGAAGGGATATATATTCCAAAGTGTTTCACCTTGGGGAGCTCGGTTCTTTTTGTGAAGAAGAAGGATGGAACCTTAAGGCTATGTATTAATTTCATGCAGCTTAATAAGGTTACCATAAAGAATAAGTATCCTTTGCTGAGAATTGATGATTTGTTTGATCAACTGAAAGGTGCGAGAATATTTTCGAAGATTGACTTGAGATCAGGCTATCATCAAGTAAGGATAAAGGAAGAAGACATCAACAAGACAACATTCAGAACAAGATATGGCCATTATGAATTCATGGTAGTGCCATTTGGATTATCCAATGCCCCAAC